>JAANSN010000508.1:0-56588 GCA_036850665.1 Dicranocentrus wangi
TTTTTTTAGGGAGTAGTAAAAGAAAAAAGTGCTTGCTTGAACTAGGCTGCATTCTTTTTGTTTTAATTTCACTACTATATCAATCAATCCATCAACTCACTTAGAGCTCCTCCATAATCATATAGCAGTTGTTTCTGCCTCAGCCCATATCCCGCTATTACACTTTATCCCGAGAGATTATGGATTATTATTATTATTATTATGTTCTGCTGTTTGCTTTCTCGAAGGAAAAAATCGTTAAAACTGAATACGGCTCTCTAAGAGTAAATATAAAACAGCCTTAAAATATTACAATAAATAATAATTATACAGGAATCAATAGTGGCAATAAAGATGCTATCTAGTAACAACAATAATTAATAATAATAATAATAATAAGTAACGACAATAAAGTTATAAATTAAATAACAATTGCAAGTGTGTTTTTCTAACAGAGTGACATTGAAAAAACAAAAAAAAATCTCGAATCAAGACCGGAAAACCAGCACCGAACTACCAATCAATTTCACAAAAAAACAAACAAAAAAAACAAAATCCTTTCCACTTAAATAAGTAAATTGTAATAATTAGTGTAATGTACCATTTACATATTATATTGGGTTGACATATAATAATCATGCATGTACTTTAAGATTTGTTTCATCAGACTGTGTGCAGTGGCAATAATAATCATCATAACAAGAAATGTATAGGAAATCATCATTACCAGCTAAAAACTAAAAATAATAAAAACTTATTACTCCTTACTTATACACCACAGGGATTTATTTCAACGAATAAGTGTGTAGCATGTAATAATAACAATGTAAATTATAAATAATAACTGGTTTGTATATTTGTGTTTTTGTGTGTTTAGTTTGTATATTTCCTTTTTAAACTAAAAATCTAGAGTTGACATATTAATCATACATTGTAGAAGATGATGGATGATGAATGCAGTTAGTATCGCGCATAGTGTTACTAGTGGATTACATAACAACTTTTTCATATATAATAATTGTTTATTGAGGATGCTGACGCCTTGAGATTATATATATTTTTTTATACATTTTTGGTATACTCATATATTCATTGTGTTTTTATGCTTCAAATGTGTGTGATCTGGGAGAGAGATGTGATTCGGGGGTTGCCTGACCGTAAAAACTTTGATTTTATTTAAAAAAAAAAACAATTAAGTATTACGGATCAGAACATTTTTTTCTTCTTCTTGTTTCTGTTTGACGCCCTAAAACTGCGTTTTGTTTTGTAAAAGTTATTCTCTTTTCTCATTTTAAAGTGTTGTTGAAGTACGGACACAAAAGTCCAGCCTCATTTCTTCTGTTTTTTTCCTTTTAAGACTTTCCCCTGACAACTGAGTTTTCTTTTTATAATTTAATTATTGATTTTTACAGTCTTACCTACAAACTACACAATTTTAATAATAATAATAATAATAATAATAATAATTAGAATAATAGGTACTTATTTCATTACCAGTAACTGAATATTAGTAATGGAGTTTACATAGACTAGACTTGTCATTTACAAAATTTTTCTTCCTCGTAATACTGACCAACATCCATTTTTGAGTTCATCGCCAGAGTCGCATTGTTCAAAACTGAGAAACCTGTGACGGACAAGAACAAACAAAAAAGAGAGCCAATGTAAAAAACGATCTGGAATAAATGAATGGGAGAGCAGTGGAGATATGATTACCAAAGCCCCCAAAACATTATGCATGTCATGTCATCATCATGTAAAAAAACTAAAATAAAAGAAAGGGTCGGTAGTAGTGGCGTGATAACCTTACCGGTTGAATTAACAGCTGTGTTAACGTAACTCGCACCTCCTGCAAAGGGAACAATGACAATAGAATTGATACAAAGACAAGTGGTTTGAAAGCGTTTGGGAATCACCAACAAGTTCCCAGTTGCTTTTCTCCTTTAGGAGGTAAGAAATTACCAATAGGAGAATTTGCAGTTTTTTCAACAGTAATAGCAGCCAGTGGAGATGAACTGAGTTTCGTCGCTGTTACTAGACTTATAGGTCCTCCAGTAGATACTCCGTTCACTCCATTTACTCGGCCCAAAACTTTTTTCCCTGAGACTTTTTCCCCTGTGAACAGGTCAAACAAAAAAGAAAAGAAAAGGTGAATGAGTATATGTGAGCTTGACTCATCAACCGAATTTACCGAATGTATCATCATCACGATCACATGCAACGACGACGACCATTTTCGAAAATGAACTTAATGGATGGACGGAGAGTGTAGTTTCTTGTAGAAAAACCTTCTTTAGTGAGGCGGTATTATTATTATTATTGGTTTTACCTATGGTATGGCAGTTATTCACAGTGAGAGAAAGTGGATGATGCTGAGAGTCGGCGGAATCATCGAGCTCAGACTCACTCTTAGAAAGCTGAATAACGTCAACCGAGCTGTGGCTCTCGCTGTTGTGAGAGTAGCGACGATTCTCAATTGTGACAGAATTTGACACAGGTCCGTTAGAATCCATGCCAATCTCGACATCATCCGGTACAATAGACTGCCAATCGACGTGATCCCATTTCCCAAGCATATCTTTCTTCAAGGAAGCAATCTTCTGTTGCAGGGAAATCTTTTCCCTGGCCAAACGTTCCATTTCGTGCTCATACTCGCGTTCCTTCCTTTTTAAATTCTGTAAAACAAATCAAGAAACAAAAAAATTCAACATTTTAGCAAACTTGTTTCGTCAACTTCCCACCTCAAAATCATTTTTCACACATTACTACAATACACCATGATCATCATCATCATCATTGTACACGCTGCTCACGCTGAAAATTCCCTTTACAACTTGATTACAGCAACATCCTTATCCATCCCATCTATGTGATCCTCCTCCTCCTCGTAACCTCGCCTAACAATGTCTGAGGTCTGAGGTCGTCGTGATATGACAGGGATTCACATAACCATGAGGTTTGTGTTATTTCATACCCACTCTCAGTTTTTCGCATCACAGACTCACATGCATACGCACATACAGCCCATGTGTGAACTAGCTAAAAATGGCTGAAATGTGTGCGCAAATCCATGTACAAAAAAACGACATTGACCTCCGTACCTCACAACAAGAGCCCATATTAGTATGAACGTTTTTCATCGAGAGAAAAGTCACTTTGACATGTGTCATTTAGAAATGGTTCAGCGGACACCTTCCAAACAATACATAATAATAATAATAATATCCACACGAACGAGCGAGGATGATAAAAACTATAGAGACATTTGGGATTGGGAATAATCGCCCGTCCGTGGACCGTCGTCGTCGTGGTCCCATACCTCCCATACCAGCAGCATTACCACCACGACAAGATCGATGGAGGGTATATGATTCGAGGCACAAAAAAATCCTGTGCCTACAGCCATTTCCACGGTAGAGCGTCATCATCATCATGACTATGACATTCATGCCGCACTGCCAAACCATATATATACTCGTAGGAATACCTTACCTACCTACTCAATCCACCCTAACTCACTGGCAGTGCTGGCTGCTAGTACATGTGGCTTTGAATCCAAGAAAACGCACATGCTATACCACAACCCCATTTAATTACGGCGAGAGGAGGATGACGGCCACAGACAATCCGCTTCAAGTTACTTGTTTTTCTTTCCAAAGGGATTTCGCATAAAACCAACTACCTACCATTTCCACATTCTTATGCAAGTATATATATACAATATTATGTCTACATAAATGATGATTGATATAGCCAAACCGACATCATGTCATGCATAACTATTTCTGATTATGTATGCATTCGCCATTATTTGCTGTTAGCAGTGCAACAGCGTCAGGGTTTATCATTGTCCATGTCCTCCGCCGCGATTGCATCAATTGCATGAAGACAGCAGCAGCAACAGTCAGGAGTAGTACAGCCACCATGCCACATTGTCGTTGACCCCTTCTCTTTACTTCACAGTTTTTACTGCCTTGTTTTCAGCTACTAACTTAATATGGCTAGGGCTCGTAATTGGCAAACAGGCCGGTAGGGTATTATACTACGCCAAAATATTAAAAAATGGCAGACAGCTACACCTCTTTTATTATTCCCCTTTTTTTAGTTTTATTACGCTACGCTAATCTGATCTCGTATATAGGCATGAAATTTTTCCTTGTGCAGTTTGATGATGTGACCAGATTGAGGAAAATTCAACAACAAAAATATGTAACGTGCTTCTCTCTCTCTCTCTGAGAATTATCCCCAGTTTTGGGAGATTGACGTGACAGGGCATGAAGAAACAGGTATCCCATATTCATAATTGGCCTTAGTCGGACATTTTAAAATTATGACGAGAGAGAGAGAGAGAGAGAGAGAGAGACTCGAAAATGATAAAACTAGTTAGGCATGAATGAGGGTTTAACTTTTGCTGATTTGTAGAGGTGAACTCTGAGAGGCTATGCATAAATTCTCTCTGTTTTTCTCAGAGTCGTCGTCGTAATGTAATCCGTGTTTCAAGTAACAACAACAGCCAAAAGGACACACACAACATCCACTTTTCAACTTGTTGATGAACACCACCGCACCACCACCACCACACCACCACCGGTTGGTCAGATCCAAAGGGATGAATATGCGTGTATTGTTTTGTAATTGGGGTTGTTGAATAATGCAATTAAAACACACGTGAGGTTTGAAAGAGAAAAGGGCATTACACTGGTTGGTTGGGGATGATGGCCAGCTCATACCAGAGAGCCACAAAGTGTCAGACAAGGTTAGTTAGGTTGTTTTACGGTCGTCCGACCGACCGTCTAACAAACCAACAGGTACATATATATATGCAATTTTTTTTTCTCGCTTCAGCTCAGTCAGTCTTCGTGCTACAAAAACAATTGCTAACAATTGGAAAAACAAGAATAAGTGTAGGTATATATCGAAGGCATTTATTACACTATTATACATGTGATGATGATGAGGATGAGGATGAACTACGCAATATAATATGCTATCCTTCCAGTTTTTCACCACCGCACCGCCGTAAGGTAAGGGTGGTTGGTGGTGGCAAGTAGTGTGCTGTTTAAGTCAGACTTTACATTTTTCCAACTACCACTCATCCTCGTTTCGCTAATCTAGTCATCTATATGACTGCTTTGGATTTGATGCAACAATGAAAGGAAATTTATAATCGTGCCTGAATCATCCGCCTGTATCTCACTATCTTGTTTGTCTAGTCGGTGTCTTCCTCCTTTTATTATCCTGTTTTCTTCTTTCCATATAGTAAGCACCTGAAGAGAAAGACTGGTTTCCATTTGCACACGAAGAAAGCGACTCCTCAACTCGGTACACTTATAATTCTTTAAAACTGGCTGCTGCATGCATGGCTAAACGGTGTGGTCGGTCGTCGGTGCGGTCTGGTCATTGTGTTCCTTCTCGGGGGTACCGAAGAAGGAACAACAACGCATTCGTTGGCAACGTGAACGTGATGTGAGCACTGAGCACCACCGCATCACCATCATCATCATCATGATCACGACAAAAAACAGGTATCAGAGCTTCTTGACTGCTGACGAAGGATTTGCACTTGGAGAATCAGGAAGAGTACACATAAAAAGTGCTTGGGTGGGATCATTGAATTGTTTCTAGAGGCATAAGAAGAGGAGCTGAGAGTTGAGACTATGTTTTGTTGCGTGGCTACTAAGAGAGTCTGGCTGGTTTTCTCTGGGCGTAGGTCAGTCCGACTTTATGCTACATTCTTTGTCGTTTTTTTTATGCTGATGAGAAGATTAAGAGACCATGATGATGATGCCATGCTGTTCGAAATAAGTTCTCTGACGACGACGACGACGACGAGTCCGTGGGCAATGCTTAGCTATATACTTAGGTAGGTTGGTACACATGAGCTTTGTTCATATATGGGGAAAAGTAGCATCACAATCATCAATATGCCTTTTCTTTCTTTTTCTACCTGACCTATTCATACCTACGCCGCTAGGAGCACATGGACACTTGATGTGTGGAAAAGGTTATTTTCGGACTCACATTTTCTCACATTTGAGCTCTACCTACGCGACCACCGCGTGCGCTAACAGCACAAGGAAAAAAAATTCAATTCAAATGAGTATATAAGTAGGTATATATGTTATACATGTGTAATGCAATACCCATGTAATTTGCAATGTCCTCGGTTTCGTTTCCACATACTTTCCTTAATTCCTCCCTAAAGCACGGTATTACTCTGGGATTTTGGTGTCTAAACTTTGAAAAATTACACTTCCTTCGAGAGCCTGGTAGGTATATACAATACCACGTGAACTCGAATTATTGTTTACACAGTTGATGCTCGGCAATTTCTGTCATCTCACTCCACTAATATAATATTATGTGCTCGTGTTTCCTCCACCAGCGCAGTGATACGTGGTACAGGAAGCATAATATTATCTTTCAAAGCCAAAAATGCTACACATCATATAACACCACCCATGATGATATATATACGTATATGATGCTAGCCATGTTTTTCTCTCTTAAATTGAAACTAGTAGAGAAGAGAAGCAAGCAGTATTTGTTATTTGTCATTTAAATCAATGAACCCCAAGTGAAGTCTCAGGCAAAAAAGTCTTACGAGAGAAGAGTCGAGTGGTGAAGAAGACCGGAGTGCTGTAGGCAGGCAGGCAGGCAGGCAAGACAGTTCTCGTGTGTGACGCATTTACTCTCGAAGTTGTATTACAACCTCGTTACATTCATGCCTACATGAAATACTTTGCTAGACGCTGCTACCCCACGTACAATTTACATCTTCGATTAGCTCTCGATCCATTACATATATGCTGTATCTTCACTTCAGCCAAATCTTATTTACAAACGGAGTCAGCTTCTTCTCAGAACTTGCAAAAATACCCGATCAGATGTATGACAGATAGAGTGAGTCAAGTAAATGACTCTTGAGCGAGCGTATAACATGTTTTTCGAGATGGGCTGCTCTGTCTGTCGCTCGCTGTCCTACTCTTTTTAAAATCATTACCACGACGACGACGACAACAACAACGCTGCTCCAACTGCGTGGATTTCCCTAGCCGTTTAGTATGAAAAAAAATCATCATCCTGTGCAATGATGCTGTGGGGAATGCTGAGGGAGAGCCAACGCTGCCAAAACTTCGTGCATACATCATCATTTGGATTCAGAGAAAAACAAGGATGATATTATTTGCTTCACGCTTGCAGCTCTGTGCACTTTTGACATTAGCAAGGTGCAAAATATCAGCCAGTCAGGCTGCTATTGGATAATGGTCTAGTCACTCGTTTTTTTTATTTTGTACTCAGTAAATGATTCTTATACATGAACGTCCATAGAACAAGTCAATTAGGTTTTGAAATGGGATTACGCGTGGTGTATGATTTACGGCGAAAAGTCATTGAATCACAGAGCATGAATGAGTGCTCAAGCTCATCTAAAAACAGACTCTGAATGAATACTCGCTAATGAAGTTGTAATTATGCACATAGTTTTAAAAAGAGGTTAAAATCTATTGTTTCAGCAATGCTTCCTCTCCCCCCCTTCGTATTCATGATTTTGCAAACTCATTTAAAATTTTAATTCTCTACCTCAAAATTTATTATATATTTCAAGCTTCGACAAAATGGCTGCTCGAGTACGTACATATTTGGAAAAAGCAGGAATAATATTTTTCTTTACAAAAAAAATCCCCGTCCTCGTCGCTAATGCTCCATTGCAAAATTCAGAATTAATGCGTTTTTTCCTTTGTCACGTCACGTCACGTAAGAGGCTGCATGAGATTTGTAACAGCCCGTCGCCTCGGAAAAAGTATCTTTGCACAAAAACATTTAGCCAGCCATATTTGCATCTCTCTGTTTTGTGGTGAAATGTTGTCACTTTCATGGAGCCATAATATCGCATTTCACATTAACATCGCACCTAGCTACCCCTTGCCTCCTTCATGCATCCTTACTCATAGTCAGTTGTCAGTAGTTTTTTGGGCACATAATGCGCTCAGTAAATTTTCTTCACGGGTGACATTTGCCAGCAAAAAATTAAACTGCTGCACCCTAATCAATTTTCTGAGAATTTGATAAACCTGAATTGAAACTGATTCACAAGACTATCAATGAACTCCAACCGGACCATTACACTTTTCCTCAAGGTCACACTGCGACTCTCGCTCACAAAGACATGCATTCTTGACAGTAACAAATTCGAGCTTCCATTAAAATATTATCATGTCGGTGGTGGTATGAAATAATGCTTTTAAATTGGGGATAGGGTCAGAGTGAGGACAAGCATGTAGGACATGGGATGGATTTCTTCCATCACGAGTCAAGTATTCTCGGGATCCCCAGGATCCACGGCTTCAAATAATACTCAAGCTGAAATTTAAAGCAATAGTGGGAGTCGAGTAGAAAGAGAGAGAGAGAGAGCAAAAGTTGGGGTTTTCTTGGCACATAAAATACCTAGTCTCATCAGAATAGATGCCATCCTCTCCACTTGAAAAACATTGTCGTGGCTAAAATTCTGCGAAACTGCAGTGGACCAAGTGGTCACGAAGTCTAGCACGAAGTTGACTACAAAGGCATTCATTATTACCAGTGGTCATGTTTGTAATACAAAGTATGGGGATTGCAATAATGCGAGAATAAGAATACAATCCTAAAATGTACCATTCACTTGTGTGTACCTGTAGAGCTTTTCCTGTGTGACCTTCCGTCAGGAAGGCACGCTGTCAAGGAATGCTTATTGCGCAAACACATAATATTTTTTCTGTGGATTTTAGTTGTGTGTGTGTGTACCCCTGTATTTGATGATGATCAAATTTGTTGCGTTGCAACATGCCGCAGCAGAGTGCCATATTATGCACAACAAAAATATAGCTTGGAGCATGGTCAATGAACAGCAATGTATGCAAATGAGAGTCAAGACGAGCAGTTCCCAAGTCAATTGCTCAGGTGGCATGTGTCACACAAAGAGCTACTTGCTGCTGAAACTATCATACAAATATTTAAATTGAGCCGTGTATGTAATTCCGGAACGCTCTTCTATTCTGTTCTAATACCACTTATACACTGCACATACTCCAAAGCTCTCGGGTGGCTCAGTGATTAGGGTCTTCGCCTTGAACGTGCACAACCCATGTTAGATTCTGGGTTGTGCACATAATTTTTGCTTCTTTTTGCAAAGACGTACGGGAAACGAAGAAGCTTCCAAATACCTCATGGAATTGTCTCATGTTGGACTAGGAGGTGGCAGGAGTGGAATTGAAGGGGTTTATGAATATTGTTGTGATCGTGTGATGATGATGATGATATGAAATTCTCTGCTCTCATCACCGAATTTAGAGTTGAGTTATTTTAGTGGTTTGGTCAACCGAGACGAGATTCTAGACCCCAGTAGCCCCAATTAAAATATATTTTACTACCTACCTACGAATTCCATTGCCCGTCCTGGGACGGGCCCGATCAGCTAGTATACCATAATACATAACCTATGAATGACTTTGAAGCTTTAACCACGAAGATGCATCTTACAACATGGAAGTAGTGGCTAATGTAATGTACCTATGCCTAGATTTAATTGATAAATCAGTGAGGAGATGATGATGGTCTCCGTCCGTCCGTCGTGTAGAGACATTCTATATGCACACCTGACAAATGAGTTTTGCAAGTTCAATTATTGAGTTACTGTATAAAAGATTCCTCTTGATGATAACCAGTGTTTAAACAACAGAGTTCAGCCAGAGCAGTCAGGTTCGCTCGGTGGGTAAAGTATTTGCGCAACTTTTTAACCACTACCTACCTATATATAAAACACACGTGTTTGCGCTCTTTTGCATTTTTCTTTTTTGCACCTGACTGAATTGAGAACGCAGATTTTTTCCTCTGATACATATGTCGTCCCATCGATATTTTGTTTTGAAATCCGTACATTTACATTTGGAGTGCATTTAAAAGTACTGCTGACTCACAACTCATTCCAGAATTTGCATGTGTGTGTGTCAAATGTGAGCTGCGTGTACAAAGTAGAGTAGAAAATACTTAAAAGTAAATTAGCGTAGCGACATACCTGAATGTGTCGAAGAGAACTTCGCAATATTGCCAAGTTGGAGATTTTACGGTCTTCAAACGTCGGGAGCTGGCTTTTAAGTAATTCGAAACATTCTTTCAAGTGGGCTCGTCTATTCTTCTCTAATTTGTTATGAACTTCGCGTGTACCGGAGTTTCTACTGCTCACACTGCCATTGCTTACACTGCTCGTGCTGCTGCTGTTGCTGTTGCTGGAAAAGACAAGGGGGAATAATATGATTAAGAAAGAGTCTGTGGGCTGACCCAAATATTAAATAATACTACGATTTATCTCTTTGCAAAATAAAACGTGGATTTTAAGGCAAGCAAGTCACTTTTTCCTATTTAATCCCGATTAAACTCATTTCATTTCAAGGGGAAATGTAATAATAATAATGATGATGATGAAGGGGAAGGAAATTTACCTTTTGGTCCGATTGGTCCCTCCATTAAACTCAAGCGTGGGCGACTGGCTCAAACTGTTTACTCGTCGGTAGGAATGGTCAGAAACTTTGTAACCATTCACGGGCTCAGGTACTCTGGGGATACCCACCGTGTTTCCGATATTGTTGTTGTTACCATTAGTCTTCTGGAACGGATGATGATGTGAAGCTTGGGACATGTAGTGGCTCCCATTTGTAATGGTCCCATGGTGGTTGTTATTTGTATATCCATTTTGCTGACTTGAAGGTACAATTGCTACACTTGCTGGGCTGTTGCTAGGCAAGTCTGGGAATCCTTTCTCACCTGGAATGTCAAAAACAATAAGGAGCCATGATTAATCGAAAAGTAATGAGTAATCCTCTTTCCCTTTCTTCTCAAGCACGTCAGACGGACGGAATATCAATTGCAAGCATAATATAGTAATAATAATAAGCGTAAGCACACAAAGCAACGCCAAAACTAGGCACTCACCTATTGGAGGCAGCAGCAGCCTCGACAAATCATTTAATTCATTTCTCACATAAAAATCATCACGTGCGCCGGATTAAGCAAGCAGTTCATAATATTTAAGTATGTTTCACTAAAAGCCAATCAAACTGGAAACTATAATTTCTATCGCGTTACTACCACTCCAAAGCAATTCAGCTCACAATCAGCTAGCCAGCCTAGCCGCAAATCCCATCATACAATAAAAGCTTCCCTTTAGTACTATTCCAAGCTCAAAAAGATGAAATAAATAGTATCAAGTGCTGTTTAAGCCGCTTTCAATACGCCACGTTCACTACTCCGAAACGAAATCCTTTGCCATGCAGGAATGCACCTCGCTCGTGCAATCCATCATGATGATATGATGATATTATACGAACATCTCTCTCTCTCTCTCTCTCTCTCTGTATTGTATATGCAACCGTCGTCGTGCCTGTTCAAGTATTAATGCGTTCGTTCTCTCGGGAATAAAAAAAAAGTTGAAAGTGTATATGAATTTGAATTTGTTGAAATATTACTCTACATTTGCAAAAGTAAACACTTATTCCATAACTCATATCATCATCATGCTTCAATGTTTAAATGAGCGAGAGAGTCCTCGGCAATAAACAAATAAAAACATGTTATATATATATATCTATCCATATCCATCTGTGAATTTTCCTCACATGGGTTGCACACTCCACCAACCAACTTGTCCATGATTTCCTTAGCAGTCAGTCAGTCGCTGGTTGTTTTAGAATTTCACGATAAAAACGTATGGGATAACAACGCTTCTTTAACTAGCGTCCTTCAACGATAACCACCCAATGAAAAAATGTGCTACATTATCCGTGCGACGAGCGACGTGTGTGTGCCGTGTGCGCACCGTGTAGTTCACGGAATCGAATGCTGCTGATGACGATGCTCGCATTTCTGTGCATGTTATTCTTATTATATTTTATTACACATATTATTACTCTTCCTTTTAAACAAGATGATTACCTGCCTACTTCAGCACTCTTCTCTGCATACCTACAATAATCTTCTTTTTCCCTCTACTCATGACTCTGATGATGGATGACAATGAGGGAGTGTGCGGCAAAGGTTCGACGAGTAAACACAACTTCCTTCACAAAATGACAACCTTTGTGCATTCATTTCCATTCGAACACATTCTACGATCCTACATAGTTTCGATTTGGAAGGTGATGCTGCGATGATGATGATGATGATGATGACGCTCGCATTTCATTCCATTTCATCACAGAGAGTCAACTCTCATCAACAGCTAATAATTTGTCTATCCATCATCAGCAAAAGCCATTCATTCATTCCCTTTATATTCCGCTGATGGGAATGGGATTCGCGGAGCGAAAAAGGAGAAATGTAAATTAAAGATGGGGTCTTGCGATTAGTAAATAAAAGGAGGAAAAATCTCGAGTTAAAAATGTTACACAAATTACATACTTTGCCATGTGGACCCACTGGACCCCATGTTTAAACATTTTTCTGCAAATGAATTCAATAATAGTAATACTACTACGTCCACTTTTTTATGCAAGTTTCACCGACAATGACGTCGTCGGCCGTCTGCCTGTGGTGTTTTCCTTCCTTGAGATTGTTTTTCAATAGAGCATGGATGGCATGGATGGAGTTCAGGTGCAGCAGCGAGAGCAGGATCATCATCATTGGCAAAAATTCATTTATTTTGCTCAATACAGATGCTATATGTATATATATATATGTAGATGTAGAACATGGGTTGCCGAGAGAGAGATGTCATTTTAGGATAGCACGCACGACAGACGGACTGATGTTTTTAACAACTTTTTTTTTCGCAAGGTTATTTTAGCACTCAACTCCTGCCACTATGACCGTCTTTGTAGATATAACGCAGAAGGGAGAGAGTGCGAGTGAGGAGTCACGGCAATGCATAAAAATATATACATTTTTTTCGAGAAAAGGCAAATCTATAAACTTTGGTTGAAAAACATGATGAGTGGTAAACATGTGGCGAGTTTATAAGACTCACACAACGGTGGTGGTGGTGGCGCGTTGGGCATCATAATATTTTGTAGGTGGTGGAGTGTGGGGTACGCCGTGTATTGTGCTTCTGACATTTTTTTTTTCGCAATGGATGAACAAAGCCAAGGAAATTTTCAGTTTTATTTGTTTCATGCTCTTTCATTGCCACTTTGCCACGTATTTACTGTCCTCTCAAGTCATCACCACGTTGACGTATATATATGGATGTATATACCTCTATACTTTTATAAGTGATGAGGATGATGATGATGATGCTAATGATGTTTCTGGTATTTTGTATATACGCACCATGCAGTTAAACTATTTTTCAAGTAACAAATAACCTTTAAAAAAATAATGAACCAATACGAGAGATTAGAGAGCACGCCTTGTTGTGAGAGATTTAAAGAATACCATGAGACCACTGAGGTAATAAATAGTAAGTCAGAAAATACGTGAATACGTCAGCCACATTTTTTTCTTCAGAGATTGGGGCTTTACGCATAAATGAATCATGACATGACATTTACATTCAGAGACGCTGCACTGCTGATGCCAATAACTTTTCAAGTATAACTCGGAAGGAGTTAAAAGGATGTTATGTTATAAGAATGTTAATTGAGCATATATATGAACAGGGATTATATGTCGGGTGGTGGTATGCCTACGAAAAACAGTTAGTGTAGAGGAGATGATAGAACCCATTAAGCCAATCGCTAACCATTTACAGGACCCAAACAGGGCGAGAAAGAAAAGTCTAAAAAAAACGCGTGAATGACACCAGTGATGGTGCATTATTATCGTCACATTATTATTACCCAAGTCAACTGTGAAGTAATCTTTAATCCATTTTTTCTTTGGGATCGGAATCTCCCTCTGACTCCCCTGGCCCATTGTCCGCTCTGAATGAACTAAAACTCCCATATTCATTTGGCACACGTTTTCCAATCAAAACCTTTTTCAACGACAACAAAGAAAACTGGATCAGGAGAGGGCAACGACGACGACGACGACGACGACGGGTCGTACTGTTCTTGTAACTAACCACAACGTTATCGTTCTAACTACCATGGACGCGGCAGGTTTTCCACCACCACACTGGCCAAAAAAAATTAAACTCTACAACACCGCGTCACTCTCCGACGGATTATTTACAACGAGCTGCTGATCAATGAACTCCTTTTCCCTTGAAGTATTTTTTTTTCCTTCTTTGCAGGTGGTTTTTGACTCTGCCTAGTTAGTAGTCTATGACTCAACTGCCTCGACTTTTGCGAAAGGTACACGACGACGTTTCCTTCTATACATATAATAATAATAAAGTTTTGCGAATGCGGAGTTGCGTTTTCAGTCAGTGGTCGAATATTAATAATAATAATAATAAGAGTCGATATATAGTATAATATATATAATCACAAGGAAATATTTATGACGAATTTTCCCATCTCATTTGAACTAAATCACAGGTACACACATTCCCACATGGCTGAATTATAAAAAGAGCATATTATGTAACTCCACGAACAACGAGCTAAAACGACAACAACAAAGTTACAGTCAAAAAAGCGTTCAAAGCTTCTGTTTTTACCCTAATTTTTCACAAATAAAATTTATTTTTTTATTTTTTTTTGCAACCACAAAAAAAACGACTAGAACTTTCACCATGAATAAACAAAGAGAGACGATATGACGACGCGACGCGAGACCCGCTGCGTGCGACTACGGACTTTTGTTTCAAATATGTCTCAACTTTCACACGTCACACAAGTAAAAGTTTCCAGTGCCTTGGAAAACAACACACCTGGTAAAAATATAATGTAGTAGTACGACGACGACGGCGCGGGGAGGAGAGCGTGGTTGTGTGTACAGTTGCAATTCTACTGGTGAGGGTTCATCCAAACGCACGAAATCACTTCATTATTATTAGCAGGGAAAAAAACAACTATGAGTCAGAGCGTGTAACCTTCTTCAATAGAGATATATTATATATATATATATATGTTTTACAGTGAGTGAGTGTGTGTTGTTGGAGACTATGTACGTGATTCTATCATTTTGTTTTTTAAATATCACAGAGACGCCGTGTATATAGCGAAAAAGTTGCAGAGGAGCAGAGAAGTGGCAGCAACATCAGCCTATTTTCAACTGTTCCATGAGTTCATCATAGCCATGATCTAAAAGATCGTACTCCACAATTTGGAAAATGGCTATAAAGCATTGAAGTAAGTAAGTAGTGAGTGAGGGAGACGAGTCGGCAAAGCAGCCTATAGAACCCGTACAACAAGCATGCTGGCTTAGTTAGTTAGGTATACAGACAGAGCTGCCAACAGAGAGATGTTGATGCGATGTCTGCGAGGGGAGAGGAGAGCTCTGAGCGAGTGAGAATTTTTCATGCAATAACGGCTAGGTTGTTGTGTACACCACCTCACTCGACGACGAACGTTACCTATATGAAGTACTTTGTTCACTCGGGTTTGCGCATTACATGCATATTAGCAGAGAGTTTGAGAGGATGTGTTTTTTTTGTTTGTTTGTGAGATTTTTTTTGTATATATTCTACGTGGACTGCTCACTTGCATACTTTGAAACTTTACACAAGATGACGATGATGATGATGATGCTGGTTAGTAGTGGCCGTAGCCCCTTTTGCGGTGGAAACACAAAAGAAAATGTATAATTGACAGGGATGGCTTCTAGATGCAACTGGCTCTAGAACGTGTTTTAAATGAAAATATAATGTGAGTGGGGAATACAAAGGGAAACTATTTGCCATTCAAATTAGAAGGAGCAGCAGAGAGGAAGGCGGTGGTGGTAGTTAGCCACCAACTTTTGGGCCTACCTGCCTGCCTACTACTTACTTACTTACTTACTTACTTACTACTACCTGACCAACACGACCGAATGCACTCTGTGTGAGTATGAGCGTGAGTCTAGAAACCCTCTAGTTGAAATTGTGATGTAACGGATTATTATACAAACGGAGAAGAGGTGAGGTGGGATTACAAAAGTTTATTTTTTTTCTTCATCTGAATGTTGAGGGAAAAAGTTGGGAAAAATAGTTTCCCTCACGTGTTTCCACTTTTATTGCTGATAAGCTCTGAGTTTAAATCTCTAAAGTAAATATAATATTTGCGTGTTCACGCTCACACACCTCTCCACACTGTACTACTACTACTACTGCTCTCTGTGATGGCGATTTTTCCTGGGGAGAAGTATAATATGTGAGCCAAGTGAGTAGTGGCAAGAAGGAAGGAGGATTGAATGTCTCGTTTCGTTCACTCCTCTTTGGTGACCGTGCAACTAGTTGAGTGAAACTGGTTGCTCTGCGTTCAAAATGGTAATCAAGTTGGTGACGTGACATGACACTACTGCAATGTTAGCCGGTCACCAAAAACATGGTAAAAAAAATCACTTCTTGCGTCGTCAATAAATGGAGACGGTGGTATTATGACAACAAGATCAACCATGTACATATGTTTTATGCATATTTGTGTTGGTCATTAATAAATCTATAAAAATTAGATAGATAGATAGTTACGCTCAACCAGTGTCACTTTTGCCCTTCTTAGCCTTCGCCATTTAAATGCCAACTTGTAGTTGGGTTGTATATCTCGGGTCGACGGTGGTGGGATTGCATGAAAATTATGAATCCTTTACTGATTATACGTTATGTTATGTAGTCAATGGGCTACTGCCAAATGCCGATGATGATCCTCGCCTACAAGGGAAAAACAAACGGTTTGGAGTGTACTCTTTAGTAGTGGGGTATGGCGGCGCTCCCGAAATGATTTTGTTTGTATGATGAGGGTAACTAATCTCACGGAGGAGCTACTGCGAAACAAGCAGTGTGTGTGCCCATCGATACAAAAAGGAATTCCATTTTGCATGCACATCCACCTCTACTTACGGGGGGATTGTATGACGGTGGTGGTTGGTGGTGGTGGTGTGCTCCGTTTTAGTTGATGATATCTCGTCAAAATCGCTTTAGGAGTGGTGACGACAGTAGCGTTGTTATTATTCATCATTTATGAATCACCTCTACCAGGATGATGATCATCATCACCACCACGCAACGTGCATATACATACACACCAGTTTTTCAGAATTCGACAATAAACTTGCAAATTTCCTCTCTGGCAGTACAGGTTACATGGGCCATGCCATGCAACCGCGAGATGCCGAGGATGACAATAATATGCGTTCAGCTCGTACGTACAGAGTATAAGTAAAGTATAGAGTCGACCTGCGTGCCCAAAGACGTAACTCGGCTCGGTTGGAGAACTACTATACTACAACACACAACTTCAACTTTGGCATGAACACTTGATCATGATGATGATGATGGTGAGGAACGGTAAGACGAGTGTTTGTATGCAGATTAGAATGCGAGCCTGTCTTCTTCACCTGATGCTACTTTACTTTTCGTGAGATTAGGGATGAGCTTGTGAATGCATAGGAAAAAGGAAAAAATAATATAAATTAAGAGACACGCTCTCGTTTCACTAATTGTAGACTCCTAAACCCCTTGATGACGACAATATGTACCCCCATTTTGTGAATGCATTCCATTGATTATTTTTTTTCCTCGTCTCTACAACTTTGTGCACATCTCCGAGAACGCGACGCGACACCACTTGTGGTCTTCATTGAGAGAGTAAATTTTCGTATGGTGTTTACGAGTTGCGGGGAAACCACGAGGGAGTCTCGTTGACCTTTTTGATAAATAGAGATTTATAAAGTGTCACACCGTGTAAATCCTATGGATGTGTAAGCTTTCACATTAAAATGTAAAAATGGGATGATTTACGAATGGGATTAAGGTGGTTCTATAAAGAAGAAGAAGACGACGACGAAGATTCAACTGGGAGCGAGCGTGGTGGGGGACGGAGGATAATATACAAAAAACGACATTGACAAACTCTTTTAATATGCATGTAATGCGGAGTGAATAATATAAGACACAAACATGACAACAAACGAGCAACATGCGGCGACCATTACAACTTTTGGTCATAAAATCACCTCAGCACTGTAATAGCCCAAATAGTTATCAAACGGCGCAGTCGAGTCGAGTCCTAGCCCAACATCTTAAATAATAATGCCCACACACTCGCATTAAATTTAACTAATGGTTTTTTGACAGGGTCGCAAATCTCGACAGTCAAAACAGGACACTACACAACACTTTACTTTATACACTCTTGGGATTTAACGATCCAACCAAACCATCTTATCACTAAAAAATACTAACTACCAGTCACTACTGCAGCAGCACAAGTTGAAAAAAAAACGGCCAGCCAGCACCAATTTTGGAAAAAGTTTCCTTCTCCGATTATTTTGAATCAACAACAAAAATTGGTTGTTGGTCCAGATCCTCCCTCATCGGACAGAGATAGAGTAGGAAAATCAGACTGGAAATTCAGAGCCAGAGGCTTCACCAATTGGGAATTGCTGGGTGTTACGTATGTGCGAGAGGAACAAAGATGAGCAGAGATGAGAGGAGCTTACAGACAGGTACAAACAAACAAACCAAAATAATAAAAAAACGGCCTGGCAAAACCCCACATCACCACACAGAAAAAACTTTGTTGAAGCTAATCGATGTCAGTTCTAGTAGGTAATGAGAATGTAGTCGGAGGAGTACATTGTGTCTGCCTGGTCTCCTGCTCGTTCCACGATATATCTCATCAGTGCATTCAACTACCACACTTCAAAAGGAACATGGTCTACAATGCCTGCATGCAGATGTGGAATTTTTGTGTGTGTGAGTGAGTGTGTGTGGAGTAATAGTAATAGGAGGAGATATGTAGGTATAATATATTTTTCATACACAATTTTTCTTCTCTCCCTGCCTATGTATGCGTCTAACAGGTATAGCTGCTGCAAAAAAATCATATATATACAATGCGATGTATTTAACGCCACCACCACCACCACCACCATAATAATAATATATAATCCATGTCCGCTCGCTCTGATTGAAAGGACGATGCACGTTTGAATAGGTACATCATGTTACGTCTCTGTCATGGGTAACCTGGTGGTGGTGGTGTGCTGTCTCTCTGTCCCTATATAGCGTCACGACGACATTACTACTACTACTACTACTACTACTACTACTTTGCTCACCCCAAGAACACATCATTGCATCGCTTACCTTGTTTCATACCACCTTCCCTTCGCTTAAAGCGGCAAGGTAAACATAATATCAACCACCTCAGAAGATAGGGAAGATGAGGGTTGAAGAGCGTATATAGAGAAAATGGCAAAGGATGATCTCCTCTCCATCCATTCCCTTTTCATATTGACCATGTTTGCAGGAGCAGAGGAGCAGCAGCAGAAATCTGCGAAAAAGTGTTTTTGTTGCTGGCTGCCACGGCTATTATCGTTCCATGGTACATAAAAATAATAATAATAACGATGCACGTCTAGTAATATGTCTGCTCGGCTGAGATGCTGATATGATGCCAAGAAGAGTCAACTTCACGGTCGTTGTGTCAATGCAACCAGCAGAATGGGGATGAGAATGCGAAATGTGTGTAGCAGCAGTAGTTGTAAACGAAGGAACTAAACCAAATGTGATGATAAGATTATAAGATGTGGTGGCCACTATACTCTACTCCGCCGCCCGGCATAATATCATCCCATGCTAAAAAAAAAATTCGCGCTGTACATATCGCTGCGAGCGAGCGAGGAGATAGGGAAGAAGCGACTTGAAGAAGAAGCCGACCAATATTTTTCTCGCATTTTCTCCTACTGGTTTATATAATATTGTTGAAGGCGACGACGACGAGGGTAAGTAAGGAGTAAAGTAAAGCTGTGTGGCTGTAAAAATATACTACTACTGCATGAAAGAAAGAAAGAAAGAAAGAAGTGTGTGTTTTTTTTTGCACAGCTGCTGACTGATTGACTCACTCTGTGAGCCTGAAAATGTGAGTGAATGCCACTAGGATTCCTTCTCTCCTTCACTTGTTGTCGTTGTTACCTCCACTCCAAACTCCAATCTTTGCAGCGCAGCAGCATAGCACCGAAGTTCTTCTAGTAAAATACAAAAACTGGCGATGCAAATTATAAGCAGCCTGCGAAGAAAGGAGTTTCTTTTTTTTTGAGGAGAAGAAGATGTGTGAGATGCACAACAATACAAGTTGTTTTGGATTGATGGAGAACGGAGATAGGAAGGTGGAGAAGGCAGTCCATCCGTGTGGCTCTTTGCAAAAAAAGAAGAGAAGAGAAGAGAAAAAACGAACGTTTTTTACACACATACACACACAATCTTCCTTTATCCCACAATATCCATGCGATTCATGCATAAGATGTAATCAGAAGAAGATGATAACGATGATGATGATGATGATGATGGTCATTGCTTCCACGCAGACATCTCGCAATCACGTAGGCTCTCGCTCGACGAGTGTAATGATTGCATATTCTGGAGCTGTGTCAATTGTTCAAGAGAAAAAAAAAACTCACTCAATCTTGAAAGACAACTCTTAGCCTGAGCAAAACATGAAACACTTTTTGCATATTAACAACAAAGAGAGAGAGAGAGAGAGAGACTGCTGATGTGAGTGGAACAGCGACTACCTACCTACGTGAGCTAATCTGTTTACCCCGTTTACCAATTATCATGCAGCAGGTAGGAAGGATGCTGCTGAGGGAGATGGATTGGAGGATGGCTTTTTTCCACACAAGTATTATGGGAGAGAGGATAGGACGACGCACGCCTTCGTTTACATTTTTGCAATGCTACATGCTACATGATACATCCAACCATCCATCCATCCACAAGTAGTAGTGGGTTTTTTTAGGTAGTGCTAAAAAACACGCAGAAGTGATGTTAATGGAACTGAAAGAAAGTAAGTAAGTGCACTTGTATAGCAAGAGAGCAGGGTTTTTTTTTGTTTTTTATGCTTCTTAATCTTCGTCGAGCAGAGAGTTTAAGTTGAGTATTCGCCAAAGTATTGGTGGTGGTGGTGGTGGGGTGGCATTCAATGAAAGGGTTTATCTTGGTTATTCAATCTGCATCCCATTCTTCGGTTTCGGTCGTCGTTCTCCTTTAACGCGGCCTGCCTGCATGCATGCATGTGTGTTGTTGGAGCCTCCTGGTCGGATGATTGCTTCGATGATATTTTTTTTTCTCAAATGTGTGAACCTCTCTACCAAACCAACCAGGAGTACCATGCAACCAACCACGCTTTTACCTCGTTCGTTCGTGTTCCCAGCCTGAACCATTTATTTTTGCAAGCTAGAAAGACCTACTCTTTTTAAGGATGGGGATGTTACGTTTAAATACTTTTTTTATAGTGGTTGATTTACACATATTATGTTACTATAGCATACCTTGTTTTCGCAGACGACTTTGAGGTGAATGAACATGAATGGACTGGGATGTTCATGTAATAATAATAATATATAATATGCAAGCATGATTTATTACTACTTTTTATGCTTGATAAGGATCACCACAATAAGTTCAAGCATGTTTCGTATGCTATATATATAAATGTATGTACTTGTTTTCGTTTTTTTAAAATATATATTTCACGGATTTTTTTTCTCGCAAAAATGTGGACTCTTGTCCTTAACACATTCAGTGTAAAAAGGAGAAACCTTATTTTGCGCCGAGTAGTAGTGCGATAAAACAGTTGTGGGTACGTGGGGTTGGCATGCATGCAACAGCAACAACACAGCCTTATTTGTAATTTTGCAAAAAAAAACTATCTGGATCCCGATGCCGCTCGTCCATAAAGATGCAGATGGCCAATGATAACAGGAATAAATAGCACTGGTTTTTGTACACTCCTGTTTTGACCCGAGAGAGGAGTCAACTCTCAAAATAAAAACTCAGCTCGCTGGATTGAATTGAAACGTGCGAGGAGCGAGGATAAGGGAGATGTGGTTAGTGGGGATATGGACACGCCACCACCACCACCACCAGCATGAAACCAAATTTTTGTTTACTCCATTATTTTAATCATTACATGAGTACAACTTTTTTTCCCCCAGATACTCGTTCACTAGTCACTAGTTCAACTCTTGTGAGTTTTGTTTGAATTTTTATAGTACCAATATATAATAGCATAATAAAACATGATATAATAATACTGTTTACGTAAAACTAATACTTGAATTTTTTTAAGTTTGTTGGACGTTTAATTAAAATATGTGAGGCGCGACGAGACGTGATACAAGAAGGGACGCGGACGTGGACCTCGTGCATTCAATAAATAACTCATATAATAATATTCGTTCGTTCCAAATGCATGCCTCATTTATAGCAGTGGTGTGGTGATATAGACACACTTGTCACTTGTTTTAATCTGACTATACAGCTGCAACAGTTAAGGATGTTGCCTAATACCTTCAGAGTCCATAACAACGTTCACGTTTTTTTTTAGTCAAGGCAGATTATTAATTAAATAGTATAATCAGGGATGAGGATGACGACAAGCATTTCCCATTTTTTTAAAATGGAGACGACGAAAAGCAGCAGCTCAGGGAGTACAAAAGGTTGCTATATATGCTATGACATAATAATATATAAACTTAATACGCCATATTAGTCTGTCAGTGTAGGCACAAAACTGTCTAGAAATTCTTGACAAGCCGTTTTGATTACCAACAGAGCACATGATTTACAGCTGGGTAAAAATATAAAAAAGAGCAAAAAAAGAAGATCGTCATCATGATCATCATCATGAGCATCATGATGCCTCTCTCGCTGACAATGACAAACATTAACATTTAGTTTTTGTGACTACTACTACAGAAGAGGAACGTGCATAATGTGTTCCAATATGAAGGGTAGCAGAGACATATAACATAACTCGATATTGATACATATTATTATTATTACATCTGTTGTGTTTTTCGACTTGACGTTAACCTTGCGATGAGGTCATAGGCTCTATGTGATAATAAAAGTAATAACATGCACACATCTCGTTCAGAAAAAAAATACTGCTGGTTTAAGTGATTACATGTGTATACCTAAAGTGCACGTAATTCCATTACTACTCCTTCCATATTCCACAGCAGCAGCAGCATAAACGGCGTGGACCTATTTACATTTTGGTTCTGGGAGCAGAGAGGAGTGAGTTGTAAAGGGAGCATGTTAGTTATTAACAATTGGTGCTATATAAAGATAAAAAATAAAATAGAGAGCAAGCGAGATCCCGTAGAGAGAGAGAGAGAGAAAAAAAATCAACGTTATATTATAGCATGGCGATCGTGACAGTATAAAAGTGGGTTGTTTCTACCTTGTAGTCAGTACTTGAAATTCATAACATTAGAGAGCTAAAGGTGACGCTCATCATAGTAATAATTCCATGTGTGCACAAAACTACTACTACTACGCACATATTAGGGAAATCGTTTGTTTTTTTGTAATTTTAACTATAAGCTTGTCCATATATGTGATCTGCATTGTATCATATCTGTCTGGTCAATTATGTCATTTTTGACGGCCTATCCATCCCTAGGGAATTCGCTCGACGTGCGACTAAACATGTCGCAACAACCCACACGGCGACACTGTGACTCTATAAAAAGTCACCTTGATTCTCCGGACTATAAAAACCAACAAATAATACTACCTAAATACTTTTTGAAAAGGTGTTATATTATACTGGTCTGGCCGACATATTTCCGGTTTGCACCAAAATCGTAAAAGCGGTAGGACGGGCACGCTACTATAATAATGCTGACATTTTACAAATTATAATATAATATAATACATTTTGTTATGCTCTGTTTTGGGCTGTGGGCTGCCCGCTCGCATCTCGCATGGAACACAACAACAACTCGGGGAAAGCGTACCGGGCAGTTTGACATTCTATTCGCCGAGAGAGAAACTGTTCTCATGCATGCACACTTAGTTAATAACTGAAAAATGATTGAAAAAAATAAATGAAATGACAAATGTACCACCACACGAAGGAGACTTTTCCCCCCATTATGTGGACTGCCTTCACTCCAGGGGCAATGCAGGTTGCCGTCTACATGTCGCTTTGTTTCCAGCAGCATGTGCAAATACAGTCAAGGAAAGGGAGAAATGTGTAACCCAGTTTTTTTTATTCCTCCATGCGAGAAGCTAATCGAAAGTTGTTGTACCACATTCTGACTCGAGTGGTACTCACATAAAATATGTAAAAATCTCATGCTCTTTCCTGACATTTTGTATGTAGTGCAGGGAATTCATGCACATTATGTGTGGATTATATATAGAATGGCCATGTCCATATTGCATATATGCCCATTTAACTGGATACCGCACCGCACCACCATCACCGCAGCAGTAAACGGTTTTTGCACAACTTGGCCAGCTTCTGTTTCAGGCTACGATTATGTCATATTACGGACATTACATGCTCAAAAAACCGAGTAGACATGAGGTCGTGCATGTTCCAGCACCAACAGCACTCATGAATTGGACAAGAAATATCAACATGTTAGTAGCCACTTTTCTTTTTGGATTTGATGTGGGATGTGATATACGGGATATTAGACATTTAACAAGTTTTCTCAATGCTAATGTTGCCACGTGTGTCTGTGTGTATATACATATAACATGCCAAAATAAGAATTGAACTGTGTGTTAAGCTAATGTCGC
The DNA here is from genome assembly GCA_036850665.1 of Dicranocentrus wangi. Lineage (NCBI taxonomy): Eukaryota > Metazoa > Arthropoda > Collembola > Entomobryomorpha > Entomobryidae > Dicranocentrus > Dicranocentrus wangi. The sequence goes on from JAANSN010000508.1 coordinate 24,578, forward strand.
CAAATTAATTTCTTATTCCTCGCATTTTGTCCCTGCCCTGCCTGTAGCGACAGCGATGAAGAACTTTCTAGTTTTCAGTAATGTCCTCCTATTTTGGGCGACAAATGGGCTTAAAGTGCCAAAATATCTGGGAGCTGCTGGACACTCGCTCGCTCGCTCGCTCCTCGTTTAGAACTCGTTAAGCTACGAGGAGAGTCTGTCTGTGGAATTGAAACTGGGAGGAGGCGAGGATGAGTTCATTGTAGTGGGAGCAGCAGCAGCACAGTGCTGATATATCCCAGTAGTACACTTTTCTAATAGGATCAGTGACCACTCTGACCACGTGGACGGAAACTATAGAAATTGCTTAGAGAATGCACAAATTTTGTGGCTACTATCCCTGCAGAGTATATTGAACTGACTGACTGACTGACTACCACTGTTAATATTATCACAAGAGTTGGGCTGTTGAACAATAAAATGGATGTGTGTGGCAGTAGAAGATATGACATGTTCCTACCGCAAGCATATATATATATATAAACGACTACTATATTGCTTGCTCAGTCAGTGGAAACAGGCCAATTAGTATTTAATGAAAACGAGGAAATTTTCGGGATTTCCACTGACAGTCCCTTATTGGATAACAGCAGGGGACATTGGGACACATATATGCAAACACATCATGTCATACTGGAATTCGATGACCTCCAATCTAATAAAACAATATTGTTTGACTTGGTGTGGAGTTCGGAGGAAAATGCTAGAACCATTTGGATCATGGCTGATGATATACAAAAAATCCACAGCATTTTATTGATACTGAGCAAACACTGTTACCACCAGCAAAAAGAATCCACTTGGTATCTGTCCAAATTTGTGGGAACATGGTGTGTGGAGGTTGCCTACTGTGTAGCAAGAAGAGTATAGAACATATTATCATGCATATTATGAACAAGATCTATTTTGTAAATGAGAAATCAATCCTAATCCAAAACTTTAGAAAAAAACTTCGTCGTTTTTCAGGCCTACAGTGCCAAAGTAGTAATGGCCACGTAGCAATAACCACGTGTTACAGTTTAGCTATCAGCAGAGATCAGATCACAGTTGATTTGAACTTGATTTGTCAACTATTTGGTCGGAATTAGTTAAAAACCTGGGAGAACGGAATTGTACAAGCAAGCTTAGTGAACAATAAAAACAAAATTCCACTCGGGACGGTGATTTGAGTATAGCACTTAAAAACAATATCAAGAAAACATGCATGCAGAAGAGAAGCATGCTATCTGCTGATATGTTTCTACAATCCCAACCTATGTATAAGTGAAAGAGGCCATGTGCCAAAATTTTGGAATCAAAACGTTTGCCATCAATTCTCTGTGATTTTCCCCAAACTTCCTTGTGCATAAAATGCTCTGGATGTTTGAGTTAAAGTATAAAAATAACAAAGATGTGGGATAGCATAACGCTTTCTAATTGCATTAGATTGCCCGGCTATAAAACGCCCGTTGTTGTTTTTTTCTCGCTCTCTCAAATTTCTACCACATGGGCTCCTGACACAAGAGGAAAAAAAGGGAGAAAACACGGCATGCCATTGTTGCACAGGGAATCATCCTTTCATTTTCCTAAAAATAAAATGTGTCGCTTCATTTCGCATTTCGATGTCAGGGTTTCTTCTCGCTTTGACAGTAAAATACATTCTCGGTGTGTAGATTGCCATTATTTGCCATCAACCCACCATCCTCTTCCCTTCTCTAACCAAAACATTTTTCCTTAAAATCTCTAATCCTCGTGATTAACTCGCTTGATGATCATGATTACTCCGTGTGTGTGTACATAGGTAACTTAAAAACTGATACATACATCGAAACTAAATTAAACCTTTTCTTTCTTTATGTACAAGTATTTCGGGGAATGTACAGCGCAACGACGACGTCCAAGGGGGAAAGGCGAGAAGTTTCAAAGAGGAAACTTACATAAAGTCAATAACATTATTACATTCTTCAGTCTCATTCGAAAAACATTATATATATATATTTCAAGCAAGTTCCGTTGAACAAACACGACAACAATAATTTTTTTTTCTGCTTTCATCATCACATATTATCACACTACTACTATTACTACTACTACTACCACCACTTAAAAAACGTCTACTAGGTAATAACATTATTTGCATGCTCTGAAAAACAGTTCTCTCTCGCAATAGATTTTTGATTAGCATAATATAAATGTAATTGAGTGCGGATTTTCCTCCATCATATCATCCCCACTAACTTCCCCAAGCCATTAAACACACACGAGGAAACAACAAAAACTGCGAGTCAAGTCAGTGCTTATGTGAGAGAGATGTATGTACTCAATATCTCAATCCACAGCGGACGGACAGAAAAGAATGAATGTTCCTGTTGGTTTTTATTACAGATTTTGCCAAAGCAACGTTGCTCATTCTCCAGAAAGCCATCTATCGCGAGTGGGGTTGAGCCAGTGAAGTTACGCTGTTGATGTTGCAAACAAGATCAGAGTTCGGCCGTCAGATTGCAAACAAGGAAAGTTAGCATCATGCAGCAACAGAGAGATTATTATATGCCTACATTTTTAGAGGCCGACCAAAAAACCTAGTCTTTGAAGCAGTTAGTTGGAGAGCTGTTGCTATTTTGCTGCTGCAGTGCAGCGCAAGTCACTTTTTTACGTATCCATCATCATAATAATATTATCGTTATCGTTATGATATTACCAGTCTGTATGTCTTCTCGTAGGTACTACTCTATCTAGGTAGTCATCCCGGTGGACTCCTCGTGTTGGGAATACACTACTAGACAAGTCATTGTCAGTCGCATGAAAAAGTATTTCTTAAATCTTAGTTTTTTTTTGAGACGTGGCGTGCTTACTCGCGAATAGTCAGCGACGGAACTACAACTTATGATGGTGATGGGATGATGATTCCTACTAACTATGACTCCACGGCCGGCATTTTTTATTATTATTTTCTTAAGATGAATAATACACATAGACAGAGCAAGCTCTGGGTATTGCTGAGATGGATGAATGCGAAAAAAATAAAGTATTAAAGGAGATACCGATAGGATTGCAAAAAAAACTTCATTGAAGTACACAAGTGGTGGCGGTAGTGGTGGTGGGTGACACCAAGTCGATGTTTCGTAAAGGAGTAGCAGGAAATGAGGTCATTAACTCTGGGTGTACTAATAATACTGGTCTCACTTGCATAAATAATTTGGACCACTGCCTCTCTCCACACATCACTGTTCGTCGCGTCCTCTCCTCCTGCCCTCCATGCTTCCAATGACAGCAGTGGTGGTGATTTCTTCAGTAATATGTTGGACTACTTACTTGTGTGAATAATAAGAGTGTTGCTAAATTGCTATTGCCGTACGATATAATTCCACTTTGGAAGTCGTGATACTACTAATACATATGTACTACTGTGACTGTGACCACATTTAAATTTAGAACTGCAACTGTACCAATTGATATTTAATTCCGATGAAAAATAATATGGTACGTATTGATAAAAAAGAAATGTTAATGTCTGTGTCAGCTATTTACTTTAAGTAAACGCCTTGCTGTATCATGTTTCATGGAATAAACGTCTTATACAGAAGGAGTACATATATCATCTCACAGAATTCTTTATGACTCTGCGCTCTGTGACCTGACTCTCTGGTTCCGTTTTAACTATATATCGAGTGAAATATGAGTGATTGCAAAATGTAACTTGAGAACCGAATGCAATTCCTTCCATATGCCACCGTCACGTAGGAAAATTTCCAATAATACATGATGCAAACTCAAATCCTGTGTCCTGAGGAAATGGAGGTCATATCTCCAAGCAGTATTATGTATTTAGAATTCAATTAACTTTATTATTTTTTTTTGCACGAGCTCACATTCTGATTCTGACCCAGGTTTCCAGGGCATTGGCCGACATGAACCTACGTCACTCCCTGACTACATGCATCCTTTTTGATTTGCCAGAGAGGTGTGCAAAAGATTAATGGATTTGTTCTTTTCATTTTTACACACCACACCACCCCGCACTAGCACCACCACCGCCATATAGCACCACCCTGTAATGCTATAAAAACGTGACAATTTCCAAATTTGCGAACACGGTGTCCTATATGGCGTTTGCATGCCAGCTCGCAATAATATTATCCTCTATTCCCTAGTGGCTAACTTTCCTCCTGCACACTCTAATCCTCCCTTCAGGTTCAAAGTTCTAATAAATTGGATGGCGACTGGATGGGAATCGCGGGCTTGTGTGTTATCCCACTGCATCCCGCCGAGAGAAAATAGTGGCGAGCTGGGCTTTATTTAATATTTTTTGACACCAGACGCGTGATTTTGTTGCCGAGTCACGCCCACTTTTCTAATTAACCATTCGACGGCTCTTATCGATTAGCACGTAATTTTATTACTGTTCAACCGACCACACATCCAAGGTGACCTTGACTGTGTATTTGCACATGTGGACACATTATCCGAAAGGCACATGGAATGATTGGCAAATGAATGTACGAGGTTCATTGAGCATAATACCTATGTGGAATGTGGATGCCGATATATTGCCGTGTGTTTTCGTCAATTACAACCATGAGAGTGATGATCAGGTTTTTTTTTTCATGCGCAACAACAACCAACTTTACGCTTTTAATTAGACTTTTTCGCTAAGACCGAGACCGAGCCGCTGCTGTCAAATGAGCTACAACTTTGGTGGAAGAAAAAAGGTCTTTGGCCGAAAGGCAAAGTGACAATCAGCAAAAATCTCTAGCATCAGCATCCCATCCCATCCATCTACCTAAAAGCATTGATCACAGCTCCGCAACCTGGGAGGAGAAGCTAATGAAGAAAGTTCACGCTGCATAATATGTATACGATTCTTCTCTTGTGACGCCGTGAGTAAAGTAAATATATGAGGATGACCTCGTCGTCGTCGTCAGCCTATGTATCTCAATCACATCATGATTAAGAAGGTTCAACAGCTGCTCAGTAGCAAAAGGATGAAAACAAGTGGAGCAGAAGTTTGAAGAGGAGAAAATTGACATTTGAATGAGACCCATATTATCCAGCTGACTATAATGCAATCTATGAATTTATTCTTCTACTTATTTCCTTGTAAAAACGACAGAGAGAAAGAGAGAGAGATAGAGAGAGAGAGAGAGAGAGAGAGAGAGAGGGCGAGAGAGCGAGTGAGAAAAAAAATCCCTTTAGGAAAAATGCTGCTGCTGCTGCTCCTTGAGTTGGCCTTGCAATTACAGACTTGGAACTGGCTTTTAAGAAAAACACGATGTTCTGGCTGCCTGCCGACCATGATGATACTGATACCCTCCTTCGCAGTTGGTCCTTCCCTTGTCGTAGATGAAAGATAAGGAGTGGCAAAAGCGAGCATTAAAGAGTCATCAGTTTTACATTAAATGACGCCAATTTACTAAATAACCTTTTCACCAGCAGCAGGGTATGCATATATACTTGACAAGATGGTGGCTCAGCGATAACTCTAATCAGACTAATCAACAGGCTGGGATTGGTTCTCGAGGCAGGACAATGAGCCAGATTGAAAAGTCACCCAAACTAATGTAAGTACGTACGGGAAAAATACTCGGCATCATCAGTTGGAACTTTTAAAACAGCTAAAACAAGCACTTTTTGGGCTCAAGTCGATAGCCAATTTCTACTCTTTACTCTGGCGGTGATGATGGCGAAGAAGAAGCTCATGCATATTATATTCCTTCATAATATGCCGGCGTCATATTTCGTATTTCGCCGGGCCCACTCCACATGCTCGACGAATTAGTAAGAAAATGCCTCTGTGAGTAGAGTAGGTAGTTAGAAGGTACTTTGAACCATGGATGGAAGACACGTGAACCAGAAACAAATCTCTACACCATATACCTACGTAACATACAACGTTAATGCCAGTTTTTCATACAAAACTACATCCCAGACAGTTGGAGTAAATATGTATCCATGTTCCACTCAAGTGAACATACTCCTCCTGCTCCCAATTCCCACAAAGGGGAAGAGCTCCTGAAAAACGCTTAATCTTTTCAGTAGAGTCAATTAGGATATTATTCACTCGGGAGAATCAAATGAATGTGAAAGGTCTCGGAAACCCAAACCCTCACCAATTGTAATAAATACAAAAAGGTATGCAGAAAAATAGTAAGTAGTAAAATTAAATTTAGTCGTCGAGTGCAAATTAACCACCTGGCATTAATATATAAACAGCAGCATTCCATCATCATACGCTCCCCCTGCTGTTCAATTTCAAGAGGGAACGCGTGTGTAAATAGATTTTCCGCGTAAAAACGAGAATAACAACACATCCTCTCTGCTCACAACAACACAACGCGATTATTGTTATCATCATCATCGTCATTAAACATATTGCCATTATGTAGTTTTATGTATAATAATGATCCATTTTGAACACGTATCACATCCCATTTGGGGCATACAATACAGAAAAATGCCAAATACCACTTTAGTGTCATCATCATGATCGTCAACTTTTAAATTGGCCTTGAACCTCGCACAAAGTCAAGCAAGTTCAGTGTTCAGTGAGGATGAGGAGGAGGAGGAGGACGACGACGATGAGCACAAGTTACACCACTAAATCATCCACTCTGTGTGCCACAATGCCACACACATGGAATGGGAAAAAACGGCAGTAATGGGTCTCAAGTTTGAGTTACTTAACCTCAAAATGACTCGAATAAGAGGATTATACTTGAGCAAACTACTACTGCTCTGCACAACAGGACTAATACTACTCTTCTCTGATATCATGTACACCGTACCATTTATTTCCCTTTGCTATTCCTCCTGTCATTATTATTATTTCCTTTCATTTTCCTTATGCCATATATACAATCAAGCCCAGCCAGCTCACTAAATTTTTACGAATATGATCACGCCCAGAAGAAAAGGGAAAAGCGGACGAAATGTGTGTGTACAACAACACAGGATATAAAACATCACCGGGATATTGGGCTGCCATGCTGAAAATCTAAAAATAAACGTTATCAACGACACCTAGCACAGAAAGCTGCTTTGATATAATGAGGTTTCTCGAGAAATCCCTCTTTGGCAAACAAACACCTTTAATGCAATCAGCTTCCAAAAGGAGAGTAGTACATCCTCCAAACACGTTTACCTACCTATATAACATTTCTGTGGACTAATATCTTGTGCTTCCTCAGTTTTCCGGAATAATTAGTTTATTTCGGGGGAAAAAATTAGCAACTACTAGCGTCTCCTTTCTCTCCTGGCTTACAATTAGAGCTTTCACCACTAGTTGTAAACTAACTAAGCATCCAAACCTGATTTAAATATTCAATGCCATGTCGACACACACACACACACACACACGCCAGCAGAAGAAGGAGGAGAAAATTGAATTGCGATTCCACCTACCTCCATAAGTCTTTTCTTTCGCGTCATGTCATGAATGACATTTTTCTCCTTGCTTCACTACGCCTCATCACATCACCTATTGGCCATCAGGGAAATTTCATGATGGAAGCTCACATCTCTTTTTATTATGAAAGCAAAATCACCGAGTAAATTCGTGACAGAGAGTTTGCATGGCTGGATGGCTTGAGGTGACGACGACTCTCTTTGCATATGCATGTGGCTCTCTGGCGTCTCTGCTGTAGTAAATCTGAGTTGTAAATCTTTGATTCTTTTAATAGCATCCGTATAACAACAGGAGGAGCCCCGTCAAGAAACGCGCGGCGGCAGCGAAGAAGATGTGTTTTTTTAAAGCGTGGTAGTAGTAGTGGTGAGTAAACCAGCCTATAGCAAAATAAGACCGAGGAGATGAGGAAAGCTTTAAGAAAAAAATGTATAATATCGTTTAGGGCTCAACAACAACGTGAGCCATGAAAGCGTTAACGTTGGCTTCAGGAGGGAGGAGTGTAACGTCGTCGTCGACTTCGACTTCGTCGTGACCGTGAGACATTTCTTCAGCAATAACAACATCAAAAACTCTATGTACACCAGCCGAACCCAGAGGAAAGAAAGTGCACACAACAACAACCAATAATAATAATAGTAGTAAATATGCTGCTGTTAGAAGACTATATCCCTATAGCCACTTTCCATATCACATGCATGAGCCATCATCATCCATCCATATAATCCTGTAGTAGTACACACGGAACGGAACGGAGAGATGTAATGTAATGTAGGACTATATATCATCTTAAAAATCTTGAATGCACAGATGTACACAATTCTCATACACTAATAATCAAATAATAATCTTCATCGGCTCACGACAGCCTGACTGATTACCGTCTATTTCATTTCCATTCCATACCCATAGAATATTTATTGTACGTTCATTCAACTGGTTCATGGCGTTGCACGTCTTTAGGTGACGCCTCGCTAAAGGACAAACAATGCATGCATGCATGGAGATAATATACACGTATTGGGTGAGTTGCCTATAATATGCCCTACACGATGAACTCTGGACATTTAAGTGAAAAAAATCGTATCATAATTTATCTCCAACCTGGAGCGAACATGCACACGGTAATAATAACAAGGATTATAATTTATCATAATAACAATTTTACCACGACGATCATCATCATACAAAGAATGCATTATTATTATTAGTATGATTATTGTACATTCTCCTATGAAACTTTGTGCTTTGGTTGGATTTAAAGGTAAATGAAGAAGAGCAACGGGCGTATAGCCAGTGTTGCTTATTGTTTCTAGCGAGATTTATTATTCCCTTTTAGCGTCGTTTCCACCTAAAGATTTTTTTTTAAAGTCGGTGTGTGTGTTTGTGTACGTAGTTTCTCCGCTGCTGGAGAATTACAACGACCAACTCGCTTCCATAAATTGACTGCCAGTGACATTATTATAAGCAACAAACAGTCATTTCATTTTCGTTCGGGTATCCACATTGGTTTCATAATAATGAGTCCATGAGATTTTTTGGCAAATAACCGGATTGACTAGCTGTCCCAATATTACAACTTTTGCCACTTCACTTAACCTCTCTCTCGCTCTCTCTGGTTTTACGAGGGATTAGATAAGAAAACGATCTAGTGAAACAGTCCTATGACCCAATATGCAAAATAAGAAAAAGTCATCACACTCTGAAAAATCCAGCAGGTGGATGCCTACCATTGCCTACCTCCATTTATGTCTAATAACACGAGAGAGAGAGAGAGAGAGAGAGAGAGAGAGTGAGGCATAAAGAGAAACCGTATTTTGTTTTGCGAAAAACACTCATCCACTTATGGAGTCAGTGGTTCTTCTGTGATTTGAGGACTCTGTGCCTGGGCACGTCCTTTATTGAACAAAGTAAAAACATACATACCTACCCCCACACACACTCCGACTGAACCAAAACCAAAAGAAACTCCAACACACAAAAAAGCGAGAGAATCAGCCATGGATATATTTCATAACAGGTTCGAGAGAGCACAGTAATCCAACAACAAATAGGATTTTACAATTTTTATAAATCCGCTCTCGAGGTACGTGTACAAAGATACAACGAACTTTCTTCGTGCAATGGGATTTTGAATTGCGTAGTTAGTTGGTTGGTTCTCTCTCTCCTCGTCTCGCTCTCATCTCCACACGAAATGAAAGGTGCAATAAGGCAAGAAAGACTTTGTACAAGTTGGCAATTTGGAATCGCGGAATGGGATCTTGCTTAACACTATGAAATGGCTAAGTGTATATTTGCTTTGAGAAAAAAAATATGCATACAAACAGCGGATGCAAACAAACATTACACGAGATATGCTATCTCCTCTTGGATGGGATGATACGCGAAAGGAAGGAAATAGCCATGTGATGACGATCCTCTGCTGCAGTTTTCTTGTGTTCTTGTGCACGTACTCTGCCTGGCAAAACAGGCCATCGACGACGCCGACGACGATGACGCTATCCTAATTTTCTCCTAGTACGAAAACATCATATACATACAAATACCAATCTGTCCGTACTTGTGCAAAAATAGGACTCTGGACTGGATATTGAGGTCCAAAAAGTTGCAGCATTGATATTGGTACATATATATGTGTAACACATCATATGTAATAATGTAATCCATTTGGGATAATTTTTGTTTCTGGTATAACGAGTAAAAAGCAAAGCAAGCCCGAATTGCACAAGTAAGTAAGTAGTATAATATATAGTATAATACTTTTAATGGATGTAGGTAATTCCGTGCAAGAAAATACTACGCAGTAGGATAAAGGCGATTTAGGGACACGAAGCGAATCCAAAAACAAGGCAGCTAAGCTCCACCACCACGCCGTGTGGTATTAGTCCACACTGGTGTAACCAAACCACAACGTAAGACGACGACAACAACGGAGCGAGGCTGAGTAGCCAAGTTTTTGCAAAAGACTAAAAAAAAAAAAAAAAAACTTCTTCTCTAGGAGAGAAGAAGAAGAAGAAGTAGAAGAAGGGTTGAACGGCAAAGGAAAATTTTTTGCAAAGGTCATTAACTCAGTGAACAAAGTTTGGTAAACTTGTGTTCGGCGTGCTGCTGCTGCTGCCTCCTCTCCTCTTCTCTGCTTTGCCTCTTGCTGACGAGTAGTAGTCCTCTGACTAGGCAGAGCAGCGATATATTGCAACTCTACACTTTTGATCTTCATCAACAACAAAAAGGAGAGATGAATCCATATCAGCAGCACATTCAGCCAACAGCACCAGCACAACAAACAACAGCATAGCATTAGCTTTTAGCACAGCACCGAGAAGAGGCACATGACATGGGGGCTGAACTCACTTTACATTGTGCATACACATTTTTCTCTTAATTTTTTTGTCTGACTACAACAATGTAGCATAATAATAGTAGTAGTATAGTAGTAGTGCAAGTGCTAGAAGAGTCAGCAGCATGTCCTACATGAAACTCATCATCATGTTCATCATCTGTGTATACTTAGGTACACAACTCATGCACATGTAGTGGCTGGGATGATGATGCTGGAACCAAAAGTGGTTTTTCATATGTAATCCTTCTCCTCATCCACTTAGCAATGAATGAGGTATATGACTTATTATATGAGGTGTATTAACTTAGCCCAGGCTACTATTAACTCTGCTGCTCAAGGCATGATAAGAGAGCGTCAGCAATAATTCTCGTCGTAAGCGTTTTTCTCGTCACATGTAATCTTTACAGAGATTTTTTTTTCCTTCTTGGTAATAATGGACATGTGGTTTATGTAGCAAGAGAGAGAGAGAGAGAGAGAGAGAGAGAGAGAGGTACAGAAAGTCCGTCCGGCTGTACCTAGATACACACCAGTTTTGCCCGCCTACCAAAACTCCCATCATGCATAAGAGGAGAAAAAACGTAATGACAGCTAAAACTGACAGAAGCATGACAGGACGGACGGGCTGGAGGTTGAGGTTGTTTCCAACGAAGTGCCAGTTGACTTTGCCATCATATCATCTTGCGTTAGTTAGTCGAGTTGGCAATGCGCAGTTTGCAGAATGGATTAAGAAGAGGGGAATGAATACTACGACTACAACTACGTGCTACTACATTTTAATCATTTTTGCTACTTTCACCGACTTTCAAATGCTCAATGTGAAAGTTGCTAAAGCCGAAATTAAATTAGCAATATTGTGCTACAGAGAAAGGGTGCGGGTGGAATCCGATACATCTTGGGAAGGATTCTGATCCTCCCGAAAGAATAGTACAATGGTTTTTCCTTAATCATAGCCAGACACTCACTCACTAATTGTGATGAGTGGAATGATATTTTTTTTTTGGAAAAGCATAATATTACATGGTAGATTTGTTTGTGATTGCATGATGTGGCAAGTAAGTGGGATAGAGAACAGCCAGTAAAATCTCGACATCTGGTCCCGCATCCGCCGTCTTTCTAAACCTATCCGACTAAACCAAACAGCGACCCTCGTGAACTTAAGCAAACTAACCAGTTGTATATTCACTGGAGTCATCAAACTGCTAATAGTACAAGCGACTAGTGCAACAACTATTACTTACTGTTACATAAATAAACGCTAGGCTTTCCACACGTTATATTACAACACACCACGACCACTGAACTGACTATATACTACCAAGTTACCACCACCACCACTTGTTAGCCAGAAACCATGTAGAAGCACGTATTTACAACAAAGTCATCCCATAAAAGCGAATAAACACTTATAGAACCAGTTCGGATTAATTTTATAGTACTGTGAAAAATAAGCTAGGGAAAAAGGTAACGTGAGTGTGTGTGTGTAATGCAGTGGGACTCTGACTACTATTGGAGTCGTCGTGTAGGTCTACACAGCATTATCCCTGATTATCATGCACATGCTCAAAACACGTTCCCAATTCATGATGCTCTTCTTTAGCTCCTTTTTTTTAGTCCTTCCTCCCATTTTACACCAACTACCAACTTTGGCAACCTTTTATTTATATAACCAGGCACAGAAGAATGGTTTCTCTGCTCCGCAACTGACGCAACAAAACTATCGAAAAACCAAATTGGTAAAAGCCATGACAATTACGCCATTAGAACAGCGACTAATACAATCGAAAACGGGATATATGTATATATATATATACACCCTTGTATATTATATATATTTATATACAAGCAAAACGTAGTAGTTACTTATTCTTGTTACAAAAATGCTGGAGAAAGTTAGTTGGTGGGATGGGAAGGATTTTGGAATGGCATTAGCAATCTGATTGAGAGATGTGTGCACAGTCATGAAAAACAACGAGAGAGCTCGTTAGACGTCTTTGACAATTAGTCCTCTTTTCAATAAGATTTTGTGGAAAATGCCTTGAGCAGAAAGACGAGTAAATTTCCAAGGTTGCGCGCGCCCCCCCCTCTCCAATTTTTATTACAGGATTGCTCTTTTTCTGTCTGTCTGTCTCTCTCTCTCTCTTTTAATGTGTTCAGTTTACAAGAATCATTTTTACTGACCACCACACGGCCACGAGAGACACATTTCCAGAAACAAAAGTTGCAGGCCACATTGTAGGATTATTGTAACAAAGTGGGACCCTACCACATAATATCTCTTCATCCTTTCATTTCCTACATATTGATCCTCGTCAAAATGCATTTACAACGATGCAAAAGATAAGTTGTAGAAAAGCACTTTTAGTTTGAGCGAGCGAGTGAGAGGGTATACTGGCATGTCATAAAATAAACAACCGTAACAACTCCAACTTATGTATCCTCTTTCATACATAAATAATGGGAAGAATGACAGTTTTATTGCAACTGATATCCAACTGACCGAGAGGAGGATATATTATGGTCTATATATGTATATACACATTCCAAATTCTCTTTTATTCTTATCAATATAGTTCATACAGACACGACTAGGGTGGCTTGGATCTCTCTCTCTCTCTCTCCGTTTCCAAGTGTGAGGAAAACCATTTGGGCTTAAGACTCTGGAAAAAAAATTGTAAACAATCAGGAGAGGCGAGAGGCGACGTAGAGTAATCTAATACAATTTACATGACCGGCTTCAAAATTAAGTTGCCCTTTAGCAGGAGGCGAAAAGCACACACTTATGAAGCTCTCAAAGATGTACTCAGCTAGTCGTAAAATATGCAGTAAAATGCGTTCATTTACAGATGGGAATATGTTCACTCCGGATAAAAAAAACCTTTGCTCTGCTCGCAAATCCACTGGGGGTTCCTTGAATTCATTTACGAACTGAATTTACATCTATACTACTATACATTGCATAAAACTGGACCTCTTACTTTTGCAGTTCTGCAGACAGACGTACTAGCTTCTTTGTTCTTTCCATTAATTTAATTTAGCAGACTGTAATTTGTATCAGACACTTTGCAGCAGCCCCAAATGAGCCTATTTTTCGGAATTTAACCTAGAAAAACAAAACGGAGATTGACGAGAGGACATGAAAAGTGCACAATCTCCCTGGAGGACACGGACCAAAATTTTCATGTGTTGTCAATAATAGCCTTACTTTGTGGGTGCAATAACTATTCGATACTCCTGAAATGCATTCATTCCTTTCGTTGTATCTACAACTTTTTTTTCCGCTTTTTGTCTATACTTCAAGATTCTGCGTGGCATGTAGTAGCATGCACCTCCTTTCTACTCATTTTCTCACGCCATGTCATGCAATCAGTCTACATTCTAATCTGCTGCTCATCCTGTTGTTTCTCTCTCTCTCCTTTGCTGTTTCTTCATGCAACTTAACGACGTACGTGTGCTCCCTTGATTAAAACAGTGTTTCCAGTGGCTTCCTCGTAAAACGACAGTGGCTGGGTGTAGGTATGTATGTGCAACAACCAAATCACACGATCCATTCTAGTCCCTTCCAATTCGAACGGGAATGGTCTGTTTGCAATAATGGTCAACTGCTTTCTCAAGTCTCTGGGGTAGAGTATATAAAATTACATGTACGTAATACGTAATTTAAAATTATTGTGAGCCCAACTCTCAATGACATGACTCCGCTTGGGCCATTGCTCTTGTTACAATCTACAGGAGCATAGCAGCCTCTAAAAAACAGCCAGGGAATATGTCTCTCACCCGACGAGCTTTTGAGTTCGTGTAGGTATACCTCATTCCTTCTTCTCCTCCTCCAAGAGATGCACAGCTCCACACACACTATATAGCTTCTTTTATAGAATGCCAGAGTCAAATTAAAAAAGGTAGTTTCCTGAATAGCCTGATGGCGAACATTTTCTCTCGCTGAATGTGCATGTTACTAGTATTCCTGGACGGACTGTGTATAATGTATTCCAGGAACTAGGATATCCCCTTGTCCAGCCACTTTCATTATTCGAGTTAAGCAGATCTTTAAGTAAGCCTAAGACAACAACCAACCAAGGTCTACTACAGCAGCATACACGCCACACTCATGACATGTGCCTTTCACCTACTCTCCGTGGATTTATCGGGTGGACTGCCTATAACAAGGGAGGTGATGCCTGCTGTGTGTTTCAGTTCAGAAAGCTGTGTGTGTGTGTAGGTTACCTTCAAGGTGGATAATAAATATAACCGAGAATTTGTAGCCTCGCCTCAAAGCACGAGTTTCTAAGTCTCGTTCCGTACCAGTCTGCAATATACATCAGCAGCATCGCATCACACACCGACACACACACGCTTCCAAAGTATTCCGAACTAGCAGACATATTAGGGAAAATAAACACCTATTCTTAGAAATATCTATGTACACCACCACGAGCGAAGCAAGCAGCTTTCTCGTTTGCGTCCTTATTATGTATCCCATTCCAGTGGAACTACTGGAAGAAAAAGAGAACTTTCTTAAGTTTGAGGTTGTGTGAGCAACACGCTGTTTTTTCCCCGATTCCATGTCTTGCCAGCTAAAACCTATCCACGGATGGCTGGTGTTGGAGAAAGGTCGATAAAATAGGGAATCAAGGGAACGAGTCGTACCGGACCGGAGCGCTCTAACTCCATTCTCTTTTCTGTTTTACAAAGGAGGAATATTTTCATCGCGTTTGTGGCCACGGAGGATAGAGTTGCATACCAGTGGAAAAAAAAGCACGAGGCGAGGAGTCAGACAATACACATGCCAGCAAACTCCTGTTGTGCACCATGCTTCTTCTGACTCCTTCAAGGAAACGGCAACTATTTCACCTTCCCTTTGCTAAGCCATCATCAGTCCCACTTCCGCATGACTCGTTCGCACAAACATACTACTCAACCAGAATGCCAACGAACCACATCTGCAGATTGGATTCAATGAGATTGAACCTTCCAACAGGGTTCGTTCGAACCCATATTGTCTGCTCACTCTGCTCTAACTTGC
Source organism: Dicranocentrus wangi (assembly GCA_036850665.1). Classification (NCBI taxonomy): domain Eukaryota; kingdom Metazoa; phylum Arthropoda; class Collembola; order Entomobryomorpha; family Entomobryidae; genus Dicranocentrus; species Dicranocentrus wangi. Next base: position 40,355 of record JAANSN010000508.1, read on the forward strand.
ATCATCATCCCCTCAAAAATATCATCGTTGACCGTCCCCGTCCCCAAGTTATTGGGGGTGCTGCATCACGAGGAATATTATTATGAACGAAAGCGGCGTGTAGCATGTGCGTACGGACTAAAAGCTTGCTGATGATGACGAAGCCGGAGACCGCTCTCCTCTTGTCTTTAATCCAACTCATTTATCATTGTCCTTACAGTCTCAACCAGGCGTTATAATGTGAAAATGTATGCAGGCCGGAGCGGAGTCTCCCCACATGATTGCCCATACACACAGAGGCGATAGTCCAACTCATATATATGCATTTAATACATGCATTCCTTGTGTCTATAGCATGCCAAGCGTGGGGCCGAGGTGTTCCGACAATTTCTCATCGTTCTTGTGCGTATACACTTTACCACGATGATATGATGGTGGTGGATTGCATGGAGTGGATCAAGAGAGCCAGAAAGATGCTGCTTTTTATGCAGGGGAAAAACTCGTCTTCATTGTTGCTCCCAAAGAGTTACCATGTTAAGGTTCAGATAGCATGGTTGTCCGCATAAAATTAGATGAAAAACGTTGTTTTTTTTCTACCTAAGCTCCATGCTGCTGCTGCTGATGATGATGATCATGATGATGACGATGACGATGATGATCTTGTAACAAAAAGGGTAAAAATTTGACTAGCATGTTTCATAACGATCTGTTCTGTCCAACATAATGGGGATTTTGATCGGTGTATCATCAACTCCACCAAAAAAAAAATATCCATACAGGCACAGCAGCCCAGAACCACACACAATCTCTTTTTTATTTCAAATACGTAACATTCCTTGCATTAAGGAAAGTAAGTAGTGGTGGTAACATTGACAACACACCACATTGGATCTTTTTAACGCAGTGTTGCGAGGAGGAAAAATAGGCAGGCAAGAGCGAGCGGCGGCGGAGGGTAATGTTAACTCAACCGGCATAGCAGGCAGCCGAGGGTGAATGTAAAAAGCGGCTCTCTCTAAAAAAAACTCTGAAACCAAGGCGAGAAGAGAAAGAGGGGACGTTGCTCGCAGCAGCATTTTTTTGGTTGACTTTGTTGCTCGGAGTTGAAGGGCGCCATGCTTACACCATGTGCTACTCCCACGGTATTATAGTAAAGAGCTCTCGTTACTCCATACTCTTCCCAGAGCCAGCCAGCCACTACTCTTTCCCTGCCTGCCTGCCTTCTTCCCTGCTGAACCTAAACTCTCGTTGCGTTCGTCTCGTAAAGCTTGAGAAAAACAAACGCGAAAAAAAAACGCAACAGTGATATTGGGATTGGGATTTGGGGATCCATGTGGGGCTCTCTCTCTCTCTCTCTCTCTCTCTCTCTCTCCTGCTTGTAGCGTAGACAGGAATTTTCATGCGCTGCGAGCTAGCCGCAGTACAACAATGGCCACGCCACCTCCACGTTGGATAGTTTATGCATATGCATTGCATATATGTATATAGTTTGGCGGCGTTGCCTACCCAAAACATGCGAGTGTATTGAGTGAAAGAGAGAGAGAGAGACGTCATTCCTCCGAGTTTTCCTCCAAATGCCAAAACCCCTCTTCCCATATTAAAAGAAAAGAATGGGTTTTAAAACTTTTTTTGGAGTCAATGAAATTGACTGGGCATGGGAAGTGGGACAATGTTGGTTTTTTAGTATTCTACTTAAAATATATTCAATTTGCATCAAATCAGACGGAATAGGGGCTCAAGTAAAAATCATGTAAAAATGCAAATCTGAAACTAGAGGTATATGGAATCCGAAGTAGTAGAATGTCGTTTTAATTTCCATTTTCCTCCAGAGAGAGAGAGAGAGAGAAACTAACAGAGGAACGCCCAGACTCAAAAGTAGGCCTAGAGAAACACTTACTGATTATCAAATATTCTCTCTCGCAGACAGAGAGAACAAGTGAGCAAAATGAAAACCGCAAATGGTGTGGTTCGCTCGCTCGGTTCCAACAAAAAAAAACGTTTGTCCTTACTTACGACACAACACGTGACGATCAATAACTTTGCCAATATTTGCACGATTGTCAGCAAAAAGTGGGCAGACGGGCGGTGTGTTCTTCACGAGGAGCAAGTTGAGTTGAGCAGTGATAACAGTAATCACGAAGCTTGTAATATGAAGCTAATATTTAAAGAAGGATAATAAATACATATATACGGTTTTTCACAACATTCCCAAATAAGCCCAATAAACACTATATATGCAAGGTGCTCAATACAACGAACCGGGCGGGCGCTCAGATTAGACTGTCAGACAAGCTGGTGGTGGTGGTGTACGAGAAAGAAAAAAATGTATTATTGTTTTGCAAATTTTTTTGGGAATTGTTTGCTCTCTCCATGCCTGATATATAAATTGATAAAGGTTATACATTATTTCCAATTCCAACGTGGGAGCCAGCGTGGGATTTAATGTTTCCGTACTTAATATATACATATATATATAATGCCAGTGTTGAGTGAGTGTGCACTCGGCATTGAGACAATAATTATTATTTGGTCGGTTCGTTCACGGCTATAGTATTCAGGTACTATGTACTTAGTATTAAGTAAAAAAAGGATGCTGTAAGTTCGTATCATACCGGTGACAACCCTGTTTAATTACTCATAGCCATTTTTTTGTCTTATCAGTTTGAAGTTGACGCAATGATCAGTTCCGGTTGTCCGCCGGTACTGGATACACACACACACACACACACACACACACACACACACACACACACACATGACATACACAAATGTTTTACTACAATGATTCCTCCGTTATTATCCACATTTTATTACATCTCATTGCAAGGGATTTTGCTTAGCTCTAAAATAAAATAACGACAAACTACTTCCATTTCCATCTACAGCTAATCGCTACTCTAATCTACTTCCCGTTCCTTTCTGGACAAAAAAGACGAAGAAAATTTTATTCTCTCCACGTAGGCACACTTTGTATGTTAATGCATTGGAAACTTTTATTACTCCTCTTCTGCCCACATACAATCAGCAGCAGCAGTCCAAAACCGCTTGTTGGATCACTCCACCGTAAACATAACATCCGTGTGGAGAGAGAGGTGGCAAAAAAGAAGGTGTAGAATGGATTTTTTTTTCTTAAATAGCCAAGCCTGTTTCTCTTTCTCTGCTACAGGAAACTCTAAACCGTTCACCCCGCGCGTCTACCACCACGACTACGACTACTGACTGAGGAACTCATGCTAAAACTTTAAATTTTTGGAATGTTGCTGCAAATACCAAAAAGGAAACATATCATGGTAAGTATGCGAAACACATCCAAAAAGCACTTTACGATATATAGCTGCTTTTGGCTTCTTATTTTTTTCAAAAAATGAAAAATGAAAATTATCCTTTTTTTCTCAACTCCCCACGTACACGCCGTGTACATACCTACTACATCAAGTGCATTCCTAATTTTGACGAGCGCGTGTGTACAGTAACAAGTAATAACTGTACTGATTGTGGTGCGCACCTGGTATAACGTAAAAATAGGTACTAAACCAACAGGAGGAGCAGAGCGTAGTTTAGTACGTATAGTGTACATAGCTGTGCACTTTATTGTGTGTCCACGTGTGTGCCTCTTCTCGCCAATTCGCCGTCGCTGCCGACGACCCATGAGGCTTTTTCTCGGTTTTAAAGAGGTGGACGGACTACTACTACTCCTACTACAGCCACGACTACCACTATATATGAAAATTGCATTGACGGTCGTCTAACTGACAGCCCAGCGCAGAGCAGCGCCCAACACATAACTATTCTGTGCAGTGCACATTTTTCTACGTAGATAATTTTCATTAGGAATAAATAAACCAAGCATGCGTGACCCAAGTGCTATATTGAAGCAAAAGCCAGCAGCTGAAAATTGTGCCATATTCCACGTCAAGTTTTCATGGGTTACAAAAGGGTGCCCATTTGATCACGGTGATGATGATGATGTAGTCATCATCCAACTGGATTATGACCACGGAAGAAGGGAGATTGTCCAGTGAGATTGGAAAGCGGAAGTTTCGTATCTAGAGTAAAAATCGATACTGCATATACATACATCATCATCATCATTGGCGGCGGCAGCAGCAGCAGTAGGAGTAAGCAGCATGTTTTTTTCTCTCTGGTAGAAATATTCATGCCCACTCCTGGTGTTACTCGTAGATAAAAGAAGAAAAAAAACTACTACCGGCTTCCGAAAAAAGGACGAAAATGGAAATTACATTTTTAGAAAAGCTTTATATGCATGCCTCCCTATGAATATGACAAGGTAGACAGGAATTAGGTTTCAGAGTGGATGATGATGATGATGGTGATGGGCGAGCATGATTGAAACGGTTCATAAGACATGCTGGGAAACAATGCCGGTATAGATTGAAACGATATGATAGCAAACATGTGTACATTCCTCGTGATACCAGCAACCGATTCCTGATAACTGAATACAGGTATAACACGCAATAAACGGTGTAAAACCCATTCCTGGTATGAGAACTACCTTTCAAATTAGAAAAAATGACGTCCGGTTCAACTAGGGTTGGCAGGCGAAACAAATATAATAATAAAAAGGAATTAATAAAACAAAGTAATACAGTACTTATTTCAGGGGAGAAAATTACTACTGGGGACGACGTGTCTGTTTCTGTTTGTCTATTTTATTTATTTGATTGAACGCTCTCGTTTCGTTCGTTTTTCGCTAAAAACAACCACCGCACCGCACCGGTCACAAGGGATCGGAGAAGGGTTTTGAGATATTCGTGAATGGATGGATATGGCTCAATGTAGGTCTGTCTCATGTGTTTTTCTTAGGGATCATCCTGATGACACTTTTCAGTCAGATTTTGACTGCGTGCGTTTTCCCCTAACATTCCTCGCTCTCACCCTACACCCCTTTGACGACGACGGGAATAAAAAGGGATGGTTACGAACGAAGACAGAGTTTTGTGGCGTTGCGTTGATGTGTAAATGTCATGATGTGGATGGTGTGCTCTTGCCTACGAAATGGAAAACTACCTTGAGAACAATGAATCGAGTGATTGTTCCACGCGGGTTTTCCCCTGCTCTCTTTCTTCTTTGTATAGGTTCACCCATTATTTTTTTTATCTGAGTTAGCAGAGTTCTACTCACTCAAACCTAACCTAATCAACCCCACAGCTTACACTTCCCAATAGTTATTGCTCCAGCGGTCCCTTTACGAGGAAAGGTGTGTGGAAAAAAGGGTTGTTATTCTTGGATATGAAAAAAATACATGTGCTGCTACAACGACGAGAAAAGCTGTGTGCTGCCTTGAATAACTGGGAATGCAATGGTCTCTGTGGATTCAACTAGGATATATATACATTTCTGACGACTAGTCCATCCATATAAGACCCCATGATGAATAGAACGTTTCGAGTATTTCAATCTCCAACTAAGTATTTCCATGATTAATTACACCAGCCGAAATTACTTTTCCCCTAGTAATAATAATAATAATACCATAATAAGAAAAACGGAACGGTGTGAGTTGCGCGCATTGTGTTCATGTTCATCTCGTAACCCACGTTTCCGAAAAAAGGGCTCACGTGATGACAATCTTTTCAACTTTGTTCACCCCAGCAGCATTCCACAGCATGTTAGGAATGTTTCAATTCAATTCCTCCAATGTATTATAAAAAAGCCTCAGGTGTAGCCAGGCAAGCAAGAGGCACTGGCATGACTACTACTCCGTGTTTTTTCCCCCAGCTTGACTTAAGACAGTGTCTAAACTAAAACCTCCCCTGTCACTTGGCGATTACTAGGATAAATGCGACATACACCGATATTTGATACACGGACAAAGCCTTTTTCCCTCTGAAATCTTGTCGCATCTAGGTGACACCTCGTATTGTCATCATCATCATCATCATCATCCCCGTGTGATAGTAACGTGATTCGCACAATAGACCTTCCGTTTTTAACTCAAGATTGATTCTCCTCCAACAGCGTTTTGATACACAGTCAGTCGGGTGTTTAATGTGCCACATCCATAACAATACATTTGAGTCACCCTCTCGCCTGGCTGCCTTGTACACGTTTCGCTCAATACTTTCTTTCTACAGGTCTCCACGTCAACACAGAACGTCTTCCTGTTTCAAGAGCGTGTTGTTGAGTGCAAAAAAAGCATGGGGTACTACGCATGTTCGCTGTGAAACCGACAATGCTGCCATGTAACATGAGTAGTCGACGACGACGACGACGAGTGTGTGTGCCAGTGCTCTACGATGACTACTGCTGCTCTGCCACATCACACAAACTCCTTTTTTCCATTTTACACAATATCCAATGCCTACTCTACAAGCTTAAAACCTTTCCTTTCCCTAGTCTATGGGATTTTCTAGTTTTTCTATTGAAATGAAAATACTTGAAGTGAGCACACATGCTTGTTTTAAACTTAGAACTCGCAAAAACATATAATAATCTTACATATCTACCGGTTATTTAGAAAAGTGGTGGTATGGTGGTGTGTGTGTGGTGGTATGTTACTACACAGAAAGGATGCCAAAAAAATCTAAGCGTTGTTCTATGGACGTTCTAAACAACCATGAGTAGTAGTCGAATGGGCTACCTGGCTTCTCTAAAATGCGAGGTGGCATTGGCCGAATTTTATGCTGTAGTAGGTTACAAAACGTGTGCGAGTGCCGGCCTTTTGGGCAAAATTTTTCAAAGGGAACTACCTCTACTACTACAACTGCCAAGCTATAACTAATGCGGAGAGAGGAGAACCCCGTAAGTAAGTAGAATGAGGCATGCGAGAGTGTGCAAACGGGCCATTAGATTCGTAAACTCATATTTAGTCAGAGCCATTTCCAATGCCAATGAACAGAGCGTCGTCGTCGTCATTAAGGTCTAATCAAGGAAATGACTTTTTTTTGGAGAACGCAAATATCCAGCTTATACTTTTTCCTCTCGAGCGGATCGTCCAATTCAATTGTGCAACTAGTTAGTGATGTCGTCTTCTTGAAGCTATGAGAGACAATTTTGGTGGTCTATGAGGAATAATGATTACCTAAGACTTTTATTTAATGCAAAGCGAGTCACATTAAATTGGCACATTATTGCAAGCTAATAGCCTCCGAGAGGTCCAAAACAAAACAGTTAGTTCGAGTTGAGTCTCATTTTTAAGTCAAAAAGGACTGTGTGAACTCAGTGAGTTGCTGAGCCGTGACCGTCATCCGATAAGAAAGCTCATTGCAGCAGAAGGAAGACAACAACTCGTGTATACACAACTTGAATCAGATTACGAGATATTAGTATATTAGCCTGCATAATTATTCAGCTACTAATTAGTCAGAAACAAAGTATTATGAATGGTAGAGCGAGTTTGGCAATGTTCATTGGAAAATGGGCTAACAACTCTGGCGACGTGTGCCAGCCAGCGAGCCCAACTTTTGGGTCCTACACACTTTATATACTTTTTTTACAAATGACCGCTCTAGTTTTTTCTTCGGAAACGAGTGTGTGTGTGTGTTATTTTTATTATTGCAGACAACAATAATAGTTATATATATCTTCGTAATTTAAAAGGCAACCATTTAGAGTCCACGACTTAATATTGCTTTTTTGACATATAGTTATATTTACAGTTAAACGCTATTGACAGAATACATAGTTTAATTTAATATGCAACTAGCTGCATGCAAATGACAACTAGCAGTACGATTATTGTACACAGCACAGCAGAGTTGCTGGTATTGCCACTTCATGCCCATAATAATTATTACAGTATAATCCCTTTTACTACTAGAGAGTAACCAACCCAAGTCAAAGTCGACTCAACCAACAAACAACAACGTGGCATCATCATCACATCATCCTCATCTTACTCGACTTGCTTTGTGCCATTGCTGGCATATTATGAGCATAGTCTATTCAATTCAACTACTACTCCTATGAAGCCCTTTTACTCTGCATGGCAAACATGCCCTAGTGCCGTTTCACGTCAGAGCTGTAAGAGGATGTAGTGAATGTGATACCTACGTTAATATCCATGAAATAGGATTGGAAGCGTTTTGGTAATTTGAAGAGGTTATAGCTATAATAGGATTCTTGACAGTTTTTATACCGGTTAAAATTATACCCGCAGTGGGATCTTGAAGGAAAACAATGCTTTAATAATGCTTTATGATTTGAAACAAAAATGTAAATTCTTCAAGGTTTCTTTCTACGAAACAATTGCAAACCGAATTTGAATTTCTATTTGATTTGATTTGATTTGAACATATAGTGCAAGTTGCAGGCCTATCCAGTTTGATTTCATAAAACACGTCGTAGTACACCGCATGCATCAGGGACACAATGCTAATGTTGAAATTATCAGTAATATAATTTTCACATTTCCCTTTCAAATAAGCAAAGTTTCCTTCTTCATTAAAACTGCGTATCCGTCAGCTCAAGGAAAAAAATATTTCAAAATATAATCATGCAACCCATACGAGCCGAATATTATTATATTGAGCAACCCTATCAATCTTGAATTTGGCATTCTCTGTAAAAAAAAAATACTTCATTTTATTTTGTAACATCAAAAGCCAAACGTAGATTTCGACACGAGACTGAGACACAGAGAAAATAAGCTATAAAATGCGGAATCGCGTTATTCATGGATGTACGTAGTTAGTTACGTACTTCATGTCAGTCTTTAAAATTTTCTTTTTGACGTGACATATCCGATTCGTCTCACCTGAGTCCTTCATCACACACAAGTCATTTTTATTCCTTGTGCTCCAATTTTATATTTTTTTTTGGTCACAGGGATTTTTAGGAGTATATAATATAATATTGATATTGCCTCTACCACCTAGCTAGGAAATCATCACATCACATCGCACTGTAAATAGTACTTTCAGTTTCTTTTTCGATGCCCTACTTAGCAACTCACATAAGTACTTTACAATGTATTACCTACATTCTTTTTAAATACAAGGGGCAATTAATAAACGAACGAAAATGAAAACGTATAAAATATCCCTCTTCTTACACGACGATCATGGCGTATCTACACCCAAATATTTTATATAAAGTTGTATATTATTATATTATACTCCACCAGTTGGTGTAAAAAAGATACCGCACAACTCATCCCTGAAGCACACACAGGAAAACCTTTAACTACATGATAAATGTAATGATGATGATGATGATGGTGGTGGTGGTGGTATATTGGTTATATGCTAATCATCCATCAGAAGTTACAAGTGTTACAAGAATAGCAGTAGCATGCGTGCAAATATGTATATCCCATTTTTCCCTAACAATATAATATACATTTTTTTATCAAAGGAGTGCACACACGAATAATTCTGATTCTGACTAAAAGAGAGAAAAAAAGAAAAGTGGCAAAAAAATATTAAGTGTTTAAAGCGGAGGGAGATTCAGACTGTCACATTGAGAATTATTTTTGTATAAAAAAAACTCACCAGAGCTAAATTCATATGCTACAGTTACAAGTTGGGTAATAGTAGAGGAGAGAAAAAATATATGTATTCATCTCACCGCTGCTGCTGCATGCTGCCTGCTTTGCTTGCTCCTCTCCACCTCATTATGACTCCTACATTCAGAAAGATGAGTCATTTCTGCATGAATAGAGATCAAGTTTTCTCAAACTTTTTATTTGGTCGTTTACCCTATCGCCTCGCCTGCCTCCTTATAGGCAAAAAAAGGTAAACCAACTTTTCCATTTTGAGTGGGTTATCCTATCAGCAGCAGCAGCAGAAGTTTTCGGCGAAAATTGACGGGATGTGAATGGGATTGCGTCTAATAAGGTTTTCATAATAATGTTGGATACTCATCTGATTATGACTTTGCTTACGCCTTAATCTAAATATAAATGGGAGTCATATATATATTTTTAACATTTTTGGAACATATTGTATGTGGATGGGGAGGGGGATCGACGACCCAGTGACAGAAGACTGTGCCATGGGCAGTCAGTGGATACTGGTGATTCACTCATCAGTTTTTTTTTTTTACTATTATGGATTATATTCCTTGCCGAAATTTCTCAACAACAACGAGGTTTTTTTGTCTCCCGTCATGCATTCCTCCATCACCTTAGGCTGTGCTCGAGCTCATATAGACCAGGTCATTCAATTTTAGAATTTCTTGCACACATTCTTGTTGTTTCTTACACACGCTGCAATATAGGAGAGCAACCAGCGATCGATAATACAATTAGAACTGGTGTGATGCAGCAGTGGTCGTGGGACTGCCTCCAATGAAATCCAATAACGTAACAAAAACATGCCTTTATTATTGTGTGATAGTTGGAGTAACCTGACTGTGCCTAACCCACATATTTTATTATTTCCTTTCACTGCTACGCACGCAGTTTTGGTACAAGAAATTAATAATGAGATGCCCTTTTTTTGAATCCCGTTTCTACGATAAGGTCTCTGCCCCGGGTCAAGCGCTAAACCGATGAGGTCACGGACTAGCTGCTAAACTTAGAAAGTGATACAGGATTTTACAAATTTGAAGGTGCCCTTCACTTCAGGGAAAAGTCAAATCCGTCATCATTCATCCGCCCTATCAAGTTGTTTGTGTGAGCAAATACTGAGAGAGAATCATTTCATTTTTATCCAGGTATTTGTCCGAGTTCTCACGCAGTTTATATCTATTATTGAGGTATCAAAAATAGTCGCTGCTCTTGTTTGGAATATAATTGGTGTGTGAAACCTGCAGCGCAGCACACACGGACGGATAATTACGCAAAAGAGTAGGAAAGCAGTATTATTACTGCCTCTTAGGACTAATTCACTTTCTACGATTTGCGTTAGGGTCCAACAACTCAAGTTGACTAATGTCCCTCTTGAGTGACCAATATCTCGAACTTTGTACCACGTTGTTGGGAAGTTTAAATACAGGATAATAACACTCATGTGGCCTGTCAAACGAAAAAAAAAATCCGGAATCATCCTGTCAACGAACGAACGATCGAAGCACACAGGATGGATAAAGACTACTGGTAAAAATACAATACAGCTCACAGGTCCTTACAACATAACATCAACACAATCCTAATGAAATAGTTTTGTGCACGTAACTAACCTTCTGGATTACCAATTACGTTTCATGATGCTACCACCACCAAATGCACACTTTTGTCGTTCGAGTGACTTACGTACGCCCAAAAGAATCTCGTCCCGAGAGTCTGCCCAGTGCATCGCATCGCACATGATGAGTTTTTAAAAAAATAACAGAACAGTGTGTAGGTATCCCAATTATTGTTTAACGCGTCTCCTTCAAACAAAACGACGTCGTTCTGTTTGATAGACAGATCTGCTCTGCTCTGATTAGATCAACACATCAAAATAATAAAAGTTTTTTGTGTTGCCATAGGCCAAACCATGCGGCACTTCAAAATGATATGCCCATGCAAAATGAAATTTGCCCCATGATGGGAAAATTCATCATATCTCCGGTTTACATAATATACATGTTACATATTATTACATATCCATCATTACCAACAACGCTTTGTTTTTTAGCAAGAAACACTGATTATCACCACACGTCAACATAATTCCTTTCCCATGCTCTTGCACACTATATACTTGTTTTTATTTGTTTCAAAGGGAGAGTTTGTGCACGGCGGCGTGCTGTAAATCTGGAAATGCTGGAGTGCACGTTTGCAGCAGCAGAAGAGCCAACTTAAAAAAAGCACGTTGTAAGTTACATCATCATCATCATGATACCTCCGACCGACCATATACACAATATATCTATTGAGCATAATATACGTATACCTACACCTATTATTTTGGTCCAAACCGGCCATTGTCATGATTGGTGGGCTATTTTTTTAGTATGAAATGAAATCTATAAAAAACACTATATAGCTATTGCTTTCATTGCTCTTTGCATTACGTTCGGCCATATTTATTATGCACGCCTGGGCCACGCACGGTTGGAATGGAATTATGATATCATGTTTGATCATTTATGCAAACCTATACTACAATAATTACCTAACCTAGCTCGAGTCATTGAATGATTTTCATCAGAGAGCAGAGCACATTGTACGTCACGTTTTCAACGTCGTCGTATCCCACAAGAAATGGTTACCTATCATCATGTTCTAGATAGTTGAAGCTCTTCTGGATTGTCTCACAACAAAAAGTGTGATATAATATATCATAGCTTCACACATTCCAATCGCATGCACTCCAAGACCGTTTGCGTTTGGAGAAAAAGCGTGCATCCATCGTGCATTGTATCATCATCGCCCATGCAGACGACATGCCAAAAGCTCTGTTTAGCCAATGCGAGGCAGGAGGAAAAGTGTGGTCTGATGGGCTATGTGAATTTTCCTCTATATCCTCCTCAACTTGATGCCTACCATCTTTTCATTTTTGGTCGTGTTCATGTGCAACCATTTGAAATTACAGAGAGAGCGCACGCGGTTTTGCTTGCAACACATAAGTATATATAATACGTACGTCTTCTTATACATTTCCTTTCGTTGCCGTATAAAATGAGTATTATCCTTAGGCTATATACACTACTGCTGCAATTATCCTATCCGTTCACATAGCAGCACATTCACAAAAGAGTGTGAAGTAACTAGTGGGCAGCAGCGTATTGGGCAGTAGTAGTTCCACATGGACTGCGTATTTCGCAGTCTCCTCTCGCTAAAAACGTTTCCAAAAAAAGGTAGGTTGAAACAAGAGGGAAACTTTCACACAGGATACGATGATGGTTTTGGTATTATGTTTTAAGACATTGGAAGAGGATGAGAAGAAGGGTAAGTACATAATAATAATAGGAGCAGTCCCACTATCATCACAAGGAAAATGCGATGCTCTTGAGTCAAAATCATTAGGAAAAAAAATTCCAGAGAGCATTCATTGAATACACCACGTTTTCCCATCCATCCCATGACTCTTACTATCCGGCTGACAAATATGTGTGGTTGGAGACAAGAGGAGAGCAGATTGTCAATTTATCTGGAGTGTCCTCACACACGTGGACTCGCTCTCATGTCACAGAGAGACGCTTTCAATGAGGAGCTGGCTGGCTACAACTACTAGCCCGTAATATAATTATGTTGGATGGCCATCCTATTCTGATCCATGTTGAGGGGAATGTGAATGCGAGTGAACACAAATGCCACACACGAGGGTCATGATGACATGCCTTTGTTTCATTGAAATCTCTCTAAAATGTCATACATCTCTCGGAGACCAAGTTTAACATTGTGAATCCAAACAGAACGATAAGGTTATTTTTTGTGTGTGAATTTCCAGGGAAAATCATCGTAAAAAACCCAATACCTCACACGTGAAATTCACTCTCAGCAGATAAGTATCATCGTAATCTTGTTCCCGATTCCCTAACCTCACAAAACCCAACCGAGAATAGTGATGATGATCATGATGATGATGAGGATGCGCAACGCAAGTACACAGTCAACGTGCTACTCATGTGAGTAGCTTTGGTTTAGAGACACGTAGGCGCAGCTAGGCAACAACCGTATGAATTTTCCTTGTTGCCTACCCTACCCTTCTTTTCCCCTTTCCTGAGAATACTACTACAATGTCGCCAGGGTTGTGTAGTTGATGCCGTTGTCATCATCACTGATACACGGAATGCATGTAGGTACATGCTGTACTACTACTACACATCATTTCATGGCTGTCTTCCCCTTTTCCGCTTTTCTCTTTGTGTCCTTAGTGGTGGTGGAGCCACTTGGGAAGCATGGGAGAGTCAGAGCCTTCTAGCCTTACCTCATCATTTCCCTTATGCCTGCGCCGCTGCTCGTCGGTAAAACACCGCGCGCGTCATAACAACACATTCCCCTAAAAGCATAAAAATGCATCCGCGTGCTTCCACTTCCACCCTCAACATCATCAACATCTTTTTCCATCTCGTGCCCTTTTCCCTGAGCTGCTTTCCACTGGGCACCAAAAAATAATGGAAACATCATGCCACTCTCCTCAACTCGCTGTCGTCGTTTCCATTTCCTCAACCTGCGATCCATCATGGGCTTTCCCTACACGCATTAAAAAATACTACTACCAACATTAGTTGGACCACTCTGCTTTTCAGATGAAGTGTGAGTGGTGCTCCCCGTTTTTTTTTCTTTTCTTGGCCGGAGAACTATAATATGGATTTTGCATCGGGATGAGGAGGATGATGATGAGATGATATGACGATATATACACAAACACACGGGCAGTTTCTCATCATTCCCTCCTTCCTCATTTACCCGACAAGAGTGCATCACATCACATCACATCACATCATCACCATATCATTTCCCTCACAACTGTTTTTTTATACCAAGAATCGAGAGTTGTGTAGTAATAACATTGCAGAATCTACAGAGATGCAAAACAACAACATTGTATACATATTATCGTCAAGTGGATGATGTGATGGGAGTGAGTAGGAACGAGCACTATCCGCCGCATCATCGCCAACAGGAAAATGGTACGGTAAAAGGAAGGGAGCCCATTCAAAACTTCTTGATTTTTTTACAGTGATTATCTCGCAAGGTAGATAGATGCGCTAGTACAACAGTAAGAGGAGAAGTAAGGGAAGCCTCTTGCCTCTCTTCTGCTCCATGTGAGTAGTAGCAAAGGGAAATGCGATGCTGATGGTGATACTGATGATGATGAATCTAATATGCATAATAATACGTATACGTTATTGTAGCCTGGTTAAAAACCACGTGCACTTTGCACCGTTCTCTCTCTCACACACACACACTCGCACTCACTGAAAAAGCCTTTAATAACATTTAAACATCATCATCATCATCCCAGCCAGCCATGCCGTGTGCGTTGGTTGTTGAGTGTCTTCTTGTGTGTGTTGAGCTACCTATTTCATATTTTGCTGGCTTACTACACGATGCTAATGATAAAATGGACTCATGCATGCATGCGATACGATGCTGATGATGATCCTCTCTCTCTCTGGCTGACTCAAAAATTAACCTGAACCTGTGTGGTGATGATGATAATATTATGAACAAGGCAGAGAGATAATATTTATGACTAATACAAGTAAAGTACAGTTCAAGTGAGTAAATACAAAGTTAACGTTACACACACACACACTAGCTCGGCATTAATAATACGAGATGTTTGCCAGAGAGAGGGGAAGGCAAAATGTATGCGGGTAGGTAGGTATATACGTGCCACTTCCAACAAAAACTTCAAATTCCACGTTTACAACACACTCTGGCTTCCCATTCCAAGTAAAGCGAAACCACGTTTACGTAATAATGAAATGATACACATTCTGCTGCTGCTGCTGCATATTATACTAGAGAATTTATAGGTAGAGACGTATTATTACACCGTATGCGGTCGTCGTCGTAGTACGTACGTACGTAGTAAGTAAGTTGTACTTACTACTACTACGTTTATACTGGCATCGTGGCATCTCATCCCATCCCATCCCATCGTCAGGCATCAGGAGAGATGTCAGAAAATTTGTGTTTAACTCTTGTTTTTTCGTCTCTTCTTCTTGCGAGTCGGATGTTGGATGTTGTGCAGAACTGTGCTTTGTGCAGGCAGGCACACTGTGTGTGTATGAAAAAGCGACGTGTCTTTGCAGTCAGAGATGGCTAATTAATAGAAGAAAAACCTTTTTCAAGAGGGAGCAGTGCGATGTTGACGTAAAGGATATGAGACTGATGATCATCATGATGATGATAAAGTTAACTGCATGACTAACAAAATACGACAGGGATGTGTAGATGGGTAAAGGAACACACACAAACTTTGAGAACGAGAGAACGCTCCTGCTCGTTTCCCTACATAATAATAATATTTAGCAAAACCAATAGAGAAGGAAGTCAGTAGGCTTGCATTGGGCTGTGTCTATTTACTAGTGAGGCAGATTGTTTTTCAAGTGTTTTTCACCATTTCTGGCGATCCTATACACAACAAGCAACGCAGAGCGTATCATCACAAGGAGATATTGATGCCAGAGAGGAGAGAGAGAGAGAGAGAGGAAGAGAGCCTGAGAAAAATATTTGGAATACGGGGAATGAGCGATACTAATAATAGTTAGTTAGATATAATAACCAAATGAGAAATGATAGGTAGCAATAATATAGTGGAAGTTGGGCTGCTGACCAAATACCAAATGACATCATCATCATCATCATCGTGCTTCAAGTAATCGACTTGACTGTCGGCTGGCTGTCGACGTGTATGGAAAGAAAACGATCATGTCGGGTATGCAGGTTGCATTCCATATAGAACGACAC
>JAANSN010000509.1:0-51653 GCA_036850665.1 Dicranocentrus wangi
TATAATAGCATCCGCCATAACCATGAGGAAATGTTGTGAAAGGGATAAAAACCAGATAAGATGAGCTGAGGCACTTTCAAAGACAAAATATGTGGTAAAGATTGCATTACGGGGGTGTTCTCGGATTCCCTGTTTTTTCTCATCCTCGCGAAAGGTCTTTCAATTTACATTTACTCGGATCTGCTTGCCCTCCGAGGTGGTGGATATAACTTGACTTTGGAAGGGAAAAGGGCAAACTCGACGATATTATGGGATGGGATATATATGGAGAGCCGTTTTTTTACATTTTAAAATGTCTTGCACATCTTATATTAAAAACATTATCGCTAATGGTTGGTCAGAAAGTAAAAGCTCATTAAAAATTCATATACAATTGCCTAAGTCTTAAATTGCTGCACATTTTCCACTGACGCTCCACTTAGAAACGGCGGAAACTTGAAAAAAAAAACTTTAGACAAACGGTAAGCTCGGGTAGTTTTCGTGCCGTTTTTAAGCTGTTGATACTTTATCTGTAGAGATTTTCCGGGAGAGGAGGGGAGTTTTTAGAAAATTTTATGACTTCTCATTCTCATTAATTTCGACGACTATATTCCTACACTTGCTCGTGCGATGTGTGAGTATAGCAATAGAGGGTATTATGCTCGTTTTTGCTAATCCCTCGAGAAACACTTTTGAGCTTTTGAGATGATGATGAGTGATCTAACAAAAAAAATGCTGCGCTTTATCCCGAAGCAGTTTCAGCTCTGCTCTCACCATTTCAATGTAACTTTTCCACTTCTAAGGAAAAAAATAAGGGAGGGAGAGCAAACTGAAAAATTGCACCATCATAAACATGAAAATGATGGGTGTACAAGAAAGGGAAAAAAAGTTTTAAAAAAGTATACAAACTCTTCTTGGCCGAGGACCGGTATACCCCTGACAAAAGAGCAAATACACTCCAATTCAATATAGAGCCCGTCGGTTGCAATGGGAAAAAAGGCAATGAAACCATGAGGAAAAAGTAAAAGGGCAGAATTAATGAAATATTTTTCGGTATAAAGAGCTTTATGGTAATTTCTCAGTGATGCTGAAAATCTCGATGCATAATTTATGCAGCCTTACTTAAAGACCCAAGTGAAATGACGACACTCCACTTGGAATATAAAGCTTCATTTCCTCGTCAAGTGAATTAACAGCAGTAAAAGAGAAGAAAAGAGGTTGGAGGAGGAAGTGGAGTGAGTTGGGAGCTGAGTCGGTTTGCCTCTTTTTTCCCTCTTTGAGCCTCTCCCTCTACAATGTCATGCCGTGTTGTTATGTATAGCCACCCTCAAAAATCTGATTAATTATTTACTGGCGAGAAAAGCTTTTTGGCAGTCATCCACTTTGTCTTTCCAAATAATATTTTCTCATCTCACTCACTTCTTTTTTGTTTCTCTCCCTTCATCCCGGATAAAATGTTAGGTAGTCTGCGCGAGAGTTTTTAGGGAAGAGGAAATGCACAGGAATTAAAGCGTGTTTTTTCCTGTGATGAGGGTCGTTCCAAATTATGTGTATTATGATTACAAGTTGAAGGAGGAAAAGTTGTAAGATATTTACCCAGAGTGTAATATGCGTGGTGGATGTCTAAACATTAGGGGAAAAAGTTTTCCTCTCTTTGATCCTCTACTCTGGAAGTCTGAAAAGAGGCATTTCACGCTAGTTGGGAGAGCAAAAAGGAAGGAAGGCGATAAGCGATTCGCAGTTTTCAAAGTAATATAATGTTAGAATTATGTATGTATATAGCCAAACAATAATACTTGCGTTGTGAACTTTCTGAAGAGAGAGAGAAAGAGAGAGAAAAAAACTTTGTGAGTTTTTGGTGTGATATCACAGTTTTCCCGTGTTTTCCTTTCAATTATGCGTAAGACCAAAACGGAAAAAGTCAAGTTGTGAGGCAAAACGAGTATGATATGTGACATCAGTGAGATATCAAGCTCGTTTGTAAGTACATTGTAAAAATTGTTCAGATTTAGAGGGAATCCAAACCCAAACGATAAAACAATAACTTTCGGATGGTGTCAATTTACATTAAAGCTTTGCCAAATGGAGATACTTAAGCTGACCGATGTTTATTGATGACGGGGTGCTAACGATTTTTACATTTACAAATTGTTCCCCCTTTTTTAAACAGTGTAGCACCGGAAGCATGATGCATTGAATACAATAACGAGAGGATTCGTTTTTTATTAGAAATTTATTTATCTCAATAAAATAAACTTTCGGTGGAAACGCATTGTTCACTTGCTCCCTCCCCTCCTCCCTCCTAAAACAAAAGGATTAGTAGGGACACGCGTTTTTAATGAAGTTACTCTGCTTGATTTCATTATTTCGAACGGGGAAGATGGAGTCTCAAAAAACATTTTGATGGGTTGGGAAGAACATCAGAAGTTGGGAGTGTCATCATTCCCCCATCCTCCCCTAACAAAATAGAGAAGCCTTCCGTTCGTTCCAAATGATTGTCTTTGTAGAGCTGTTGACTAGATGGAATGCAAAGGAAGTTATATATTTGGCCCTACAAGATGCATATTTGTACAACTTTGTGGGGTGTACAGTAACACAATAACACTTTTTCTCTTTTTAACATTTCCAGCTTTAATTGCAACATCTGCGTGCAGCTCGCATCGAACAAATGCTCAACAATTATTTAAATTCTTTTTAGCTCTATTTTCACAAGTAATAACGGTCTGAAGGAAGTGATGCGTGTCGAGCCCTTTCCTTTGGAAATCCCCTTTAAGGATAATTTGCTCTAGCTACTGGGGACGGAGACGGAGTCACTCAAAACTCGGGAAAAATTCCAATGATGTAGCCAAACTACTACATTATGCACCCTTTTCATAAAGTTTTGTTGCGTGTAGCAAGTGGAGCAGTACAATGTCACGGGGAAGAAGGCAATTGTAAAGATATCCCTATTCTGCTCTGACATGATTTCCATCGTAAGGATCTCATCACCGATGATGTTCCTCCTACACACAAACTCTCTCCATTGTGCGCTCTGTCGTTGTGAAACGACCTATAAAGCGGTAACGTGTTCAATACAAAAATATTTAGGCTCTGCTGCCTCGCACAACGATCGAACGATGCATCTCTCACCGGAGGAGCCGTAAAAGTAATTCCCGTTTCCCCTTCAAAATGCATTTAATAGGAGTCAGTAAATATCGTACACAAGCAATGGAACCGGGAACAAAGTGAAATGCACACTAACTAATACCAAAAATGTCTGTATATTGCACTCCTGGCAAGAGAGAGAGGGCAAGACAATAAAGGAAAGCTGTTTGTTGGTAAAGGCCAATCCTATTTTGTCCCTTGTAGCCTCCACAATATTATAAACTCCATGTGTGCACCGCACCGCTCCAAAAAATATTCCAACTGCTCTATATGCATAATATTTATGTGCATGTGTGCGAACATAGGTAAGCGAATGAACTGTCGCACTACCACAAATAAACGTCTTTACATAATTCTGACTTAGTCAGACCATAACATTTGAATAGTTTGCCCATTTGGCTCAAAATTCTCAAAGTGGTGCTCAGAGCCTCAGAGCGTTTCCTTCGCCTTCTGTTTTTTGGATGGTGCCCATGGACTACAGGCACACCCCGCTCATGATGGAACTAGCAAAGTAAGCAAGTCTTTTTATTCAAAATGGTGTACGAACAGTAACACCACCGCCTCCGCCGCCATCGTCAAATGTGTGTTTCTTTTAATATGTACAGTGCATATAAAACACGAGCCCTTCTTGGTTATATACCCCTCTTACCGTTTTTGAATTTGAATTGTTAGAGCCCACATTTGTATTAGTCTCAATGTGTACTGCAAAAAGCTGAGCAAACAAGTGCAGAGAATTTTTTTTGCAAGGGTGTATCCTCCATACTCGCCCCTTGTAAATGTATAAGATGCCTCGTTTGGCGGGTCTCACGAGGAAGATGAAATTCAAGTGCCAACCAGACCAAAGAGTGTAGTCAGCAGTTGACATTAGTTTTTGGGTGAAAGTGAAGTGACACTGTGAAATTTTCTCCTGCATTGCGATTGCAAGACGCGGAGGAGTCAGGTTGCATAAAAAAGTGGGTGAGTGCAAAACGGGAGAGAAAAAAAAACATTTTATCTGGTTGGTCAGAGAATTGCTGGAAATGAAAATAGACAGAGGGATATATACCAAGTGGGTTTTAAGCTGTCCTGGTTTTCCATATTACCATCCAAAACGCAACTTTGTTTTAAGGATTCATAACTGGAGAAGGAAGAACAAAATAAGAAAAATGAATTGTGTTATCTTTTGTAATTTAAGCGGACTCGTGGGACAGAAAAGTATTCAACTTATCCATGATTACAGTAATACTTTGTCCCACATAATAATACTTATTTTGGCCCACGTTGTCCTCCAAAAATATCCTGCTTTACGTAGGCTACCATGGTGGATCAGCAGGATCTGCACAGTGTTCACTCCAAAATGATTATCCTACATGGAGAAATGTGCAACTACAGAACACGATCCATTTAGGTAAAATATACACCATCCTGCTTTTGACTTATGCACTTTTCCATTTTCCTTCATTTTTAGGAAAACTGCATGCCGAAGGCAATAAAAAAGCTTATCCCGTATAAGGATGAGTGCGAGGTCTTTGTTGAGGTGAACCAGAAACGAGGATGGTTTCCGCTTAATGTACAATGCCTGTTCGAAATAATCCGTTAAAAGAAAAGGCATGGGGAAAGTGCACTTTTTCTAGATGCACAGAAGGAGCAACTTTTCATCCACTCTTTCCATCATACCTTCCAGCAATTCTTCCTTCCCACGTTGTTGCTCGACTTTGAATTTCTTTTAACTATATTCCTCATAGAGTCTGAATGCAAGTGTACGCATTATTTGTGGGAATAGGTAAGCCTAAAGACCAATAAAGACTGCTCAACTACAGCTTCCTTTTCATGCTCCTTTTATCAATTTCTTAAGGAGGACCCAGAATGTTATATTGCTCTCCATTTTTATGCATTCATCATGCATCTTACTTTACGATTTTGTTGGGGAAGCTAATGCACTATATAAAATGTGTCACAAGATTACAGTGGCAACACAAGGGTGGAGGAAACCCTGTCAAAGACATTTTTCTTGTATACCGCCACATTAATACAGCATCCTTTTTAACTGCATTACAAACTACAACTATAGCGAATTTTTTCCATTCCAAACCCCATAATACGAATATCCTATATACAAGACCATGATTATACAGAATGATGCATATGAAGTCTCGTAGAGGAAGATCGGAAACGGTCTTAACCCTTCCAAAAGTATTTTCCAAATAGTATATTTTCTCCAAGATGCCACATGCATTTCCCACTGTCAACTCAAGGAATACCCGGCAACAATATATTTTCTGAGATTCTTTTCTCCTTTTGTAAGCATTCCTATCTTTTCAGTTGCTCCCCTAGCTGCCCCCACACAAGTTTCCAAACGATTCCAAGAGCTGGCAAAGAATCATAAAGTATCATCGGTTTATTTTGGGTTTTTTCTGTCTCCTCCTTGCTTTATTACTTTTACAACAAGTTTAGAAAAGTGCAACTGGAAATTCATCCACCCTCCCTCCTACTTATTCTTTTGCTTACTGCAACATTTTCCCTTGTTTATACACATTTGTGAGGTATGGAGTTTTGCTCACTTTCAAAGATAGAGTATTAGAGGCAAAAGGAGGGAAGTGTGTGTCCCCGCACCATGTGAAGTGAGTGTACCACGTAAATGTGAATTCGAAATAAGGTCTACTCCAAAATATGTATATAAGTATATAAAACTTTTTTCATAGGATATTTCACTTACGTATTTGTTCCGAGAAAAGTATGAATGAAAGAAAAAGAACGCACATTTCATTTCAACTTTCTCCAACACTGGTTCCCTCTCTCCCTTTCACGTTCCATATATCTCTAAAGGGTATTACGGAAAATGGGGAGAAACTGTGCAAAAAGTGAGTAGGAAAAGTGAAATGGTCCGTTTGTTTTCACGAGTTGAAATTGGGCTCATTTGTCATTGAAAATGTTGTTCCATAACACAACATCGGAATTTCCAATGGAAATTATATTACGAATGGATCCTTTCTCGGAATATTTAAAGAAAAACCGTGTCCATGAATGGAGTTATGTTCCCGTATTGCATCCTCACAAACATTCTTTATATACCTACTTCCTTTCACTCGTACCTAAAAATATCTTGAATCAGACGCGTTTTATTGCTGGGTGGACTACTTTACATAAAAACATTTCCCCTTTCGAATACAGTATTCTTGCATCGTGTAGGCACAACACTTCCGTTAGAAATGCGACTCCCTCTGATGTCCCCGGCCCCGTCACAGCAGTAATGTGCATTGATACTAAAAATGTTAGTGACTCGGGCAATTCGATTTTATGATGAGTGCCGTTACTCTCCGTTTCCATCTCAGAAAGATTATTGCTTGTCGTTAGACCTATTTGGGTGTGCACTCGAAAATGCAAAGACACAAAAGTCAAGCAGCGATACAACAACTCAAAACAATGCATTTCACCTATGAAATTCGGTTTTGTAACCATCTCCATCTTGTAGTTTCATCATCCATTTTCCAGTATTGACGTTTTCTCTCTTCCGTCCTCCAGCTCGGTAATTTCATTGTCCCAATGGTTTACTTTGGAGGAGATCATGTGGCAAAGATGATACTGATGATGGTATACATATTATATGATTACAATCCATCCTGAGATGCTACTATTGCTCCTCTCATCCATAACAATATTGTTATAAGAAACGACCGAATCCACTTAAGAAAGCAAATTCTCCCTTATGTATTATTATCATGGCAGTCGTTACAAATGTCCTTGCACCACTGAAGTAATATAGCAATGATATTAGGCCAGATAATATGAAGCAGGAGAAGGGAGCACGCTTATGACATCATTAATGATCGCTCCTGAGGATCCTCTGAAGGGGAAATCAGTTTCAGCACGAATGAAGAAAACAATACAAAAAATATATACTGTCTGTCCAACTTTCACCCTTGGAATGAATAAAAGATATTTCGCCTGTGTGTATATGTATACCACTACCACTACCACACACATACACATCAACCGAGTTATGACATCAAAACTTGGTTCGATACTGCTTACTTTACACTTTGACTTGGAGCGCATCATATACATTTTAAATGACAGGGGAAATAGTGGCAGTGCGGTTGGTCATAAAGCTGGAGAATATGTGAAAAATTTCAACTTATTTTCATACTGGTACAGTCATAACTACTGTAATTTCGGAGAAAAAGAAAGATAATGATATTTTCAGGATGTTAAGATGGATGCTGGCCAAAACTTGGCGTCGTTTTTGGTACACATAATAAACTATACGTCGTGGTGTGTGTGTGTGTGTTGTACCATGTATGAATGTACCACTTTCCAAGTACCCAACTTTTTTCCTCCTCCATTTTTCTCCTCAAGATCTTCAAAAATGGTTGGAAATGAGGAAGCCGTCATGTATAAAATTACAACTGGTATCTCCACCATGAATCTAACGGGTTAAATGCTCTTTGGAGACGAGTTCCGCCATTCTTCAATTCCCATTTAGCCAATTATAGCACACACAATATATATTTTATACGAAGCTAATAAACTTTCTTGTCGTGGTTATCCAGTAGCTCACATAAAAAGCAAAGTTGGAGAGACATCATATCACACCGGAAAATTGTGAGACAATATGCTTTTCGATAAAGAATGGGAAACTTTAGTTAGGAATTTGCATCGCATCGCCAAACTGTGGAGGAAACCAGTAGTAGAAGAGTAGTTTAATAGTAGTACCTAGGAGGACAACCTCCTTTTGAAATATTCATTTTCTTAAAAAATTCATAAAATTTTATGTCTTGGTTCTATTTCATTTTATTTGGGACAACAGTCGGTAGTGTGCAGTGAAGAGTAGCCGCCGACATAAACTTGTTAAGATGTTGAATAAAATATAAAAAACGAGACATGAAATCGAGAGACAGAAAACATAAAAGACAAAAACGAAACACGTTTTATGAGATATGTACAAGTTGTAGTTTATTGTCGCAATTTGGGAATGAGACTAAACCTCCCCTCCTCTCCTCAAGTGAAAGGCTTGCTTGGAGGTAGTGTCGGACCGCCGACCATGTTTGTCTGAACATTATAAGTTAAAAACAAATTGGTTGTTAACAATAATAATAATTAGTGATTAAGGTTAGTGTTCCAAGTTAGTGAACAAATGATTAAAGTTGGAAGTTTATTAATGGCCATTCTTTTTGTTGCTGTTGTTTGTGTATCGCAGGTGTGACCGGAGTTCGAATCAATAGCCTCAGTGTACCCCTTGTCGTCCAAAACGGGACAGATGAACCTGTGATACTGGACTGCGACTACAGTATTGACGAAGTGGAAAAACATGGGCTGGTCGTCAAGTGGTTCCATGAGCAGAAGCAGTCACCAGTATACCAATGGATTCCGCAGAAGAAACCAATAGAGCTAGGCATTCTCAAGGGGAGACTTAATTTAGACTATGTAGCAGATCCAGATGAATTCAAGTTGCACCGAGCTCTCTACATTGTTCGTCCAACGATCGAGCTCAGCGGTAAGAAAGTAGAAACAAACGACATGACTTTGACATGACATACGTGCGGCTCCACTGATGATAATCCTGGTTCCTGATTCGAATATGATTTTTATGTTGTAATCTTGATGCTTAAAGGAGTTAGTAGTACTTGACTAACTTGTCAGAGTTTATTTATTTATTCCCAAGAATCCAGAAAAAGTCACGACCGGAAACTTGATTTCCAATACTTGACAAAAAAATATGCGATCCTGTAGGATTTAAATATTCCAATTTCAAACACAAGTTGATCAAATTAGAAATCAAGTGGGTGTGCTCAAGCAGTTCAAGACGAAATAGTTTTACAAAACTATCATCAAGTCGTGATAGATCATATAAACATACGATTTACAAAGTTTAGTTTATTTTTGCTTATATACATAGGTGCCTAAGTACCATCTTGTTTTTTACAATTTCAGGTAACTGGATGTGTAAAGTTTCGACGTTTGAAGGTAAGCTCCTCGACGCGTATAATATGTGGTGCTACATGTTTTAGTTGTTTGAATTTGGCATTGCTGGGGATAGCGGTTTGGCCCAACCATATACATATATCCTTATACTGACTGATGATTTTGCGTTTTGTTTCCCATTTTCTGCGTACTTGGAATGCCATTAGGAGAAGCCTACGAGGCAGCTCGGATGATCGTCTTTGGTAAGTTTTTTTTCTTCTTCTTCTTATTGTCTAGAGCCAGACCCAAAACTGAAAACTTGACAAAAGTACTTGTTGTAGACTTTTGACCTAGATATGATTTGTTTTCCGTTTGTGACACTAACATTTTAACTTACATTACATACATACTCAACTCATATTCTTTTGTGGTTTATTTGAGGGTGGCGTTGTGCGAGTTTTTGTAAGCTAGACAAACTTTAGATATAAGATAGAATCGTCATCATCGAGCCAAATGTGATCACATAAGGACGCTAGAGACTTAAATTCATGCCGGGGGAAGAAATTGTACAATGCGTTCTCTACATTTCTTCTACTACACCCTAACTAGATACTTTCTTTGTGAGAAGCGGTGCATACATGCGTGTGTACTCATCTCGGTACGCTTCTTGTATATTATGTCTTTTAAGATATCCAAACAAGATATTTCGTGTTTCGCAGTTGTTCTTATCTCATTTCTCATGTTAGAAAAAAAACACGGTGGTGGTGCGTGCGTACCCTACAATAACTGTGAAGGCGGATATATGTCTGAATATATATATATATATATATGTTTATGTGTTTGACACAAATTCCTCTATACTCTCGCAATTGTTAGCCAAAGAAGTTGAAAGTCAGAAGTGGAGATTCAGAAAAGATTTTCTCTTTTTTCCCTAGGAAAGGTTTACAAACAAGGCTACTCCCACTGAATTTCTGAGACTGCAAGGAAAGTTTTTAGAAAAAAAAGGAGGATCTTCAAAGTTCACTTCTTCAGGGAATTGTATGCTGGCGAAAAAATATATAGTCATGCATGCTGGTGGGTAGGATGCTAGTTGTGCTGATGCTGGTGGATGAATGCTTACTTGTGTTTTTGGAGTAGATTTGTAAAAAAAACACCAGTTAGCGTAGTGTCACTTTACCATCGTCACAGTACCATCACTACTGCTTTTCCCTTTTTATATTATGCATGTATGTATAAATAGGCCTGTATGGAGTTAAAGTTACAAGTACTTCTCGGAATGAGGGAGATGGGTCCCTACTTGAAATAATATATAGGACGGGTGACTTACAAACGTTGGGTGAACGATATCGGTACACTTTTTCCTCTTGTCTTAAGTAGGTTCATTTGCATTTTTACTGACATGCTGAATTGAATAGAGAAAACGGTGAAAGAATACAGCATCACAACAGCAGAGTACGCACGGTACACTGCATTCCTGTAATACACCCACAACAACCATGGGATCCACAGCACAAGCACTTTTCAGCATCACTCGATAGTCGGGTTTGTGTACCACACGTACGGCGACAGAATGAGAAAACCGAAAAATGCAAAACCAAAAGGGAGCGTTAGTGATGCTGATGATGATGATGATCGTGTGGACATATATATATATATTATATACTTTCGTCTTTGTCTTTCGTTTTTGTGGAATATCCACAAGAATGCTTGTAACATAAATTACAACATTTTGCTTTTGTATTGTATTTACCCCTGAAATATATATAACACGCTCAGTGTCTACAAAGGAATATTCTCCAACTTTTTTGCTATCAACTCAATATGGAAATTTTTGCCAAGTGCCTTGCATGTCATAAATATGCATCCCTTGTTGTTCCCCGGAAGTGTATACAAGGATGACTGTGTAGCGAGAAAATATAGCTTATGTAGGCTCTAAATAACTCCCACCCATCCCAACAATACATTTTATGCCCATCCTATCCTTTGGAAGTTTTTAAGCATGTAAGTTGTAAATGGATGACATGTTGATACATATGTAGTTGGTTTCGCAAAAGAAAAAGTCATCAAACTGAAAAAATGAGGGAAATGAAAAGGGAAGCATTCATTTGGTAGTGGAGCTTCTTAGGAAGAGAAAGCAAAAAAAAGTTAATGTATGACTGAATATATTTTTTCCTCTCTGAGGAAAGTTAGAGGACAGAGTTGGAAAATGAATGGATGGGAAAGGAAGAAATAGAGGAAATACTCGTATCCCATAAAACGAAACCATAATGGACCTTTAGCAGTCTATCAACAAAGCATTTTTCCCTTTTATTCTTTTTTTCTTTCTCTGCTACTGTGTCTCCGTTTCGACGCTTTTACCAGGTTGGATCACTCTGGCTATGGCGGTGGTAGAAACCACATAGATGCATACTATCTAGGATACTTACGAGCCATATTCACATATATTCTGTCGCAGCCTAAAAGAGGAAATGCTCAAGACAGGAAGGCATATATGCTCGGCACTTGAGTAATCTTTCTGTGTCTTTGTCAGTGAAAGTAAAAAATTTAAGAGCTTTGAGCTTGGCATAAGAGTGTGCTGGAAAGACGATGATGACGACTTTGTCGTAGGACTCTAGTGAAGAAGTAGAGTGACGACAACATAACTGGCTTTGAGCATTGCGTGATTGGCTCTTTTTCAAATTCACTTTTCTCCTCGCATTTTCATTGTATATTCCAAGATTGGATGGAATCGGGCGACCAAAACTGATTGTGACTGAGTATCTATTATGCACGTAGAACTATATTATGTATTTTATATATTCTTTATATCTTGTGACCGACAACTGTCAAGAGGTCGGCAAACCATTGAACAAGGGAAAAGGAAGACGAATATAGTGGCTTGTGTAGTGTGTGGAGTACACGAGGATGAGTGAGCGAGACAAAATCCTATGATTCCAAAAAATGAGAGCTCTTTTTGACAGCCCTTTGAGATTTTTGTAACAAAAGGAAAATTACCTAAAAAAAGAAGGCTCCACACGGGTCTCGCTCTCGCTCCCGTTGAACAGAGAGGGAAGATATATAGTATGTGGGGATGTGCCACAATGTGACTATTAGGGAGTCTCGCGTAATCATGGATTTGTAGGGTACTCCGCTTTCAAGTAGGGAACACCAAGGGACACAAGTATTTGTATTTCCAGAAAATCCGGATGTACAATGTGCGTACCGCCAATCAGATATATATATTAAAGTATAGGGCTATAGAAAAGTGAATCACGGAAATCGATTACATTTTACAAAATAGACCAAACCACCATATCCCTTTTACAAGTTTTATTGTACGTTATGAAGTTAAAAGGGAAAGGAAGGAAAAACTCGAAAGTACATAATATAGTTGCTAGTCGGGGTGGACAATAGGAAGAAGTAAAAGTGGCTCAATAGCTTGAAAAACGGCTTAACTTGTCTCTTTGATCTTTGTTAAGTTTCAAGGGCTTCAATTGAACGAGTCGTCGTTCGATGTGATGATGTAGTTTACTGCGGCCCCGGTTTATACGAACTTTGCAGCGTGCCAGTATATAAATCCAAAGTCAAGGACCTCACTTGAAAAATTTTTATACAAAAGTGTGGAGCCCCCATATATTATGAAAGTCTCTCATTCATTTATTCCTAAATTCCCCTTCCAGGAAGTGATGAATTATGAGTAGGATTGCACTTCGCGGAAGAAGAAGATCGGTTTTGTGACAATAAATATTTGCTGTGATTGCAGAACAAAAAATAATCTCCAATTACAAAATGTGTGTTTCCCTCCAGGATTATTACGGGAACTTGTGCTTATGAAAAAGTAATCTCTGTTGTAAACAAGCACACTCTGTAGATTTATAGGCAGCAATGAAATTGTTTCGTGAAGTTATTTGAGAAAAACATGTGTACAAAAAAGGTTCTATGATCTGTAGACTCTATGGGTTATGGCAATTTGTGGAATGCCTACGGTTGCCCATTGTAGGGTTTATTTCCCTATCTTCAAGCAATTAGAAATAGCAAAGGGGCAAATCCGTAGTGGAAATTTAACAAAAAAGTTGTTCTCATATTTATCATCATGTAGTCCCTATCTCTCATACGTACCCTTCTAGCTTCAGATTCCCCAAACCTCCACTCTTGTTCTGAATTTATAAAGAAGTCTTAAGCTTTTCCTCACTTTCTCTACATCCTTTCTTCTCAATTTTCTTATTCATCGAATTCTTTCCTCTATCTCGTACCTTTTGCCCAACTCTCTCTGGGAATCTCATGTGAGTGCAGGCAAAAGCAGGGTGAGAGTGAATGAGTGAGTGGATGCCCGTAGGGAGTTGAAACAAGAATTGGATATAGAATCTCATCTCATAACCACCCAAGAAAGAAACTGGTGAGTTGAGTTATATAGCCAGCCAGCCAGCCATCCATAGCTCCATAGTGTAAAAGTCAAGTTCAACTTTTTGTAACGAGGTTAAGGGAAACGACCAAAGTAAAAGAAAGGAGAGATGAGCAAAACTCTCATCCTCACTCAGATTCTGTTATTCACTCATATTATTTCTTTTACTTTGTGGCCATTAATACCAATACCATTAATACATACACTATATGTATCTATTATTCTCCTCCTGACGTCGGTTGATGCATTACTCTTCTTCAGTCTTTCTCAAGAACTCGTTAAAGATTTCTGGGATTTTAGTGCGGCATGGAAGGAAGGGTTCGTGATTGCCTCCGGCTGGTGGATGGCTAGTCCGCTTTCGAAGATCATCTTTATCTAATTTTTGCCACATCAAGGGATTGATTTACAACACGTTTACAGCAGCGGAGCGAACTTGCACAACTTTCTTTTGCGTCTTCGTTTCCAGACTTATTCAAACCGATAGATTTGCAAACTTTAACTATTTCGCAATAAACCATTTGCTGGAGGATTAATTTTGAATATTTGCGAAACTGGGCAGCAGCGTAGAAAATACCTAATCCAGATGTTCGTCCAAACTACTTTCCTTTCTCCTACATTTCCCGCTGCTGCTGTTGTTGGGCTGAACCAAGTTTGACTTTCAATTATACACTAACAGTCCAACTGTTTAGTACCTTATATTCATATCACTGCACTCCCGCAAAACAGGACATGACTTCGTGCTCGACTGACTTTGGCTGTTTTCCATTTCCCTCTTTTCCTCCGTATCCCCGAAAAACAGCTAGAACATACAAGAGAAAAACGCAACTATTTTCTATTGTTCGTTTCCCTTTTTTGCTACATGTGCCCCTGTCCGCAGTTCCGGTGGGAGAGTTAGCTATTTTTAATCTGTACATAACTTACGCAACTTTACTTATTTGACTTCTCCCGAAAAATCACGTACGAAGAACATGTCAAATTGAAAGAATAGTTGTGGAGAGAAGAGTTACAAGAGGAGCGGCTCCCTTTTTACCAGAGTACAAAAAAGCTTCTGTTTCCACTTTCCTATGGATCCATACGGTTACACAGTGCGGCGGCACGATCAGTTAGTTTTTCGGTTTCTAACTACCACTCACTTATTATGAAAGTTAACTGCACTTAACATACCATCGCATCACGTATTCTGTCACTTTTTCCTCTGTGAAAGTCCTTTCCCCTCCTCGTATTGTTTAAAGTATAACTCCTTTTAACTCAAGTACTCCTTATCCAGTCATGAAATTGAAGTGAGCAACCAACTGGCATTTCCCCATCTGTACAGACTGTACAGTGGTAGTGGCATCGGGGCCAGTGGTCTTTCCGTCATTGTCATTTACTTAGCCGCTTAGCTGCACGATAATGTGATGATACAAAAGGTCCTGCTGATAGAAAGAAGCCGTCGTCTTATTCATCCCTGTGTGTCAGCCTAACGCATATCCTGATACCTCCTATACTGCTATTACACTGGATATGTGGGAACAAAACCATAGGAATTCCCTTTTTTTCCGAAACGGGAGTGTGAAGCGCGTTGGTGGAATAACTACATGCCCATGTCAAAAGAATATCTTTCTGGGCTAGTCGCTTTCCCTGCTAATGCCCAATATATATGGACAAGTTATCGAAGAAGCGGATTTCACAGTAGAATGGAGCTCAAAACGGTTGCAAGCATGTTCCTCAAAACTTTCCCGAAATTTCGCTATCGTCTTTGTATATTCCGGTATAATAAAACCCATGCGTGAAGACGCGTATCTGAAGGAATATAGGTATACGTGCGACAGAAGAGGGATGTGGGAAGCCTGTGTACGAGGAGCTCGGAATTAGTCATTGTAGTCCCTTAATGCCCCATATGATCCTTTCCCGTTTGATTGAGTAATGATGATACTCTGATAGTCTTTCCTGGTGATGTATATTACGCAGTATGTCCACTAGATTGATGGGTTATTCCGCGTAATTTGTCACACTGAAAATTTAAAGTACAAAGTAAGTAAAATTTTAGGGCATAAATTTTCAGAGAGAAATTCAGGCGACTTCTTGAACTTTCGTAGTTTATAATTTTTATGAGACAAGAAATAACTTACAACTGTAGTTTTGTAGCGCTTTGCCCAGCTGTATTTTACGCTCTCATTTGCAATTAGGGAGCAATATGCGAGTGGCTTAGAGCAGGGAGGCAGGGAGATTGGTAGTACGTGAGCATGGTGCATATATTCCGAGAAAGGAGCAGAGCGTCTTGTCATTTTGCTGTTATCTGAAATAAGACTTTTTAACAAGGTATTCTATTAGCATGATATAAAGGGAAATTAAGGGAAGGAGAACAGCCCAGAATAAAAGACTCCAACCAAGATACGACTTTTTAAGCCCGGAGTAGTACAACGGGAGAGACAAAAGTAAAGCAAATTAGGGCGTTGCAGCGGGAAAATGATGAGAGTAAAAGACAAGCCAGATAGTACAAAGAACAATACTAGATCGTTGTGGGCTTTGTGTAGGAAAAGCACTGTAAATTTGACTAGCAATCCGTATTACACAAGAGATCCCCAAAAGTGTATACGTAACTTACTTAGGTACCTATATATATTCTTCAGAGACACAACACTTTTTTGGCCAGGCTTTTGTCTCTTTTTTTCTGCTGTGAGCAATGAAAAAGGGAGAATTAGTAGCTGCGTGTAAAGTCTTGATGAGTTATGCGAAACGGGAAGGGGAAAGGAAATTAAATGAGACAGAAGTAATGCACACAGTCACACTTCTTTAAGCAAAAGGAGGCTGAAGGCGAGCCGGGCGAAGATCAAGCAATAGTTTTAAACACTTCTTGTGATGATGACTTCAGACTGGTTTTCTTCTCTCTCTCTTCTCTCTCTCTCTGTGTGTGGTTCAAAAGTGGGATTTTCCTTTAGTGCTTGCTAATTTGGGTATGGTTATGGTGGTTATAGGAGCAGGAATTCATATAGAAACTTGGAGTGAGGGGTAGCATTCATACTAGGACCGCTAGATTGAGCGATGGGCGAATTCTCCTGACCCTAAGTTGACGTTTTTGTCGTTTATCGTTGGAAATTAAATATTCGAGAGTAGGAGAACGCGTGATTAGAATGATTTTTTGTAAAGATCCTCACATATTGATTACCATCATGCCTAACCAGAGAAAAGAAGCTTGGTTCGCTAAAAGTTTAGAACGTAATCTACGTCATGTAACATGAGATACGGAAACTCGGATAAATGGAAGTGGTGATCCGTAAACACATCCAATTTCACTTTTTACCAAATTCAAACTTGTTTTCCTTCCCGTGTACAAACAACTTCATGCAGCACGGCAAAAAATACTAGGGTGAATTTAGTGAGGCTTGACTTGATCCAAAAAACGAAATCCCTTCTTGCCATTTGTCGTTTTTCTCCTTGAAAGATTTTTTTCCCTGAAATTACTTGTGATTTATCAAGTCTGACATTTTGTTGACACTAGAAGATATTCGGAAATCATGTCGGTGCAGACGTTACTTCCGCGTGGGGTACTTCACCCGAAGGTTTTCCTCTTTCTTGGATATACCCTTGCATCTGTCAATTTTTATCCTTTCTAAAAACTCCAGCGGGCTGTGGCAAGTCCATTGTGTACCAGTTCTCAAATTCTGACACATTTCACAGGCACTTGGGACTGTGCTGTAGTTGAGTAATCCAAAGGAGACATTTCAATAAGCCGACGAGTTTTACAAATTTGTGTAAATAATTGGAAAGCTGGAAAATCTTGAGAGTATACCCAGCCCTAATTGTAAATGGCTGTTAGCCTAGAATAGTAATGGCTTTCGAGCGGTTTTT
Organism: Dicranocentrus wangi; assembly: GCA_036850665.1. Classification (NCBI taxonomy): domain Eukaryota; kingdom Metazoa; phylum Arthropoda; class Collembola; order Entomobryomorpha; family Entomobryidae; genus Dicranocentrus; species Dicranocentrus wangi. The sequence continues at coordinate 17,216 of JAANSN010000509.1, forward strand.
CTATACCTTCGTTCGATCCAGGGAAAAGTGAAAATGGCATACATTCATTATTGTAATCTGCCTCTTCGTGGAAAATTGATAATAAAGGATGCATACATATTCCTTTTGGAAGGTAGCCAAAATGAGAGGGAGAGGCGGACGAGTTGGAAAGTTGGGTATTGATTAATACCCCCAGAAAATCTCGACGTCCCCATCCAGAAAATTTTCTAGATTGGTTTAGTTTACAATCTCCATTCGATATTTTTACCTCTGCCTAGCCCAATATTACCACAATTTGTACTCCATAGTCAATACCCTATTAGAAGTTTTATACATGCTTATATATATATAAATATACTGTAAAAAAAGGTTTGTCGAGAACCCTGTACTTCTGGCAAAAGAATTATACTCTCCTGGTATTGTGGTTTGGTGCATGGCTGCTGGAAATTGTACTTCCAGGCGTCGTAACGTAATACGCGCTCCACTTTTCTGCGAATAAACAATCTCTTCCAACTGCAGCAAAACCACGTTTAGCGTACCTTCTTTATTGCTGAATATGAAAGTGCAATATGTAATGGCCCTTGTGCACATGAAGGGTAATGCATACACTGACAGGGAAATTTTGAGAAAAAAAAATCCTACCACTTTGCTTTCCTTGGTTGGAGGGAAGGAAGCCACAGAAATGGAGGCGAATGAGCCTTGGAATTTTCCAAGAGGTGACCACAAAAACCACTTTTGATGAACAGAGGGGAAACCGTCTAGTGGTTTGGGACACCTTTTACTTCCTGAAATCCATGCGTTATAGAATGGATGCGTTATAAGGGGATTCACATTGGTACCTCCAAAAGCCATACGTGGAGTACCTAGACAAGTGCAATAAACTTGGGAAAGCTGTGTCATTCAGGGTGGAGCAGTATCCGCACTTCCTCCTTTTGATTAAATATCAACCCAGGTATTTACCAAAATTACCCTTTTGGTGCTGATCTTGCAGCTACTCGAGGCATATTACAAAACCAAAAAGTCAAAACCCCCATTTATTTCATCCCACCCTTTAAAACATGTAAAATTATTACGTCAATATTGCCCCTCTCTCCCTCTCTAATCCCTTTAAATTCCATTGAGCTACGTGATATTTCCTCTTAACAATCCCTTGATTGGATAGACCCACTGTGCTTTACTCAATTTTCAATGCTGTCCATATATCTTTCCCCCGTCTTGCACGCTGGGATATCGTATTAGTTCCTAATATTGTGTTTACCTCTAAGGACGGATAATTTTTTGGGCCTGGCAAAATGAAAGGTATACCTTGGGCTATGGCCATTCTGGCGTGTAATGTATACCTGATATATCCCCCGAAAAAACCTCGACCTCTCTGGTTTCCCCTTTTGAAAAAGACAAAATCATTTTCGGAACGGCTTTACACGGCTTAAATTGCAATCACCATGATCATCGTGCTCCTCTCCTCATCGGAGATGCATTAAAGTTCCCAGCTGACTGAAAACGAGAGAGTATATTCTCATTGTATGAAACCTCTCTCTCAGAAGCTTTTCCACTGTTTCCACACAGTACACATCTCTTGGCGTTCCTTCTCCAACAGATCAGGTTTAACTTTAGGTATACACATCCGTGAGCTCCTAGTTATTGTAAGAAAGTCAGATGAAACCCCGGGGAATACCGTTGGGAAGTAAAAAACAGCTAAAAGAAAAAGTCAAGGGCATTCATGAGGAGAGCAGGAGGAAAAAGGTATTCGGCTATGAATAGAGGAAATGGAGAAACCCAGCAGACAATGTGGGATGATGAGTATACGCATCTCATTCCCTTTGGACATTACGTTTTATCCAAGTTTTTTTCTTGTCTTTCCTGTGCATATGGTCTACAACCATTCCAATATAGATATACTAATGCATATATATATTCAACGCAATATTATCCCCAGAAATCCAGACCTATGCCCAACGTGGATATATACGATACGTTTCTTCCCAATTCCATTTCGCGACTTGTTGGTAATGCACATCTTACAAGATGTAACGGAAGATATCCGTTGGTGACTACTTTGGAAAAGTTTTATTGTCAATGGGCAAGTGAATACCTGCTGGTTCCACTCTGGTTATGGGGAAAATAGAAAGAGTTGAATAACATCGTTTTCATTCCCAGCTTCATTTTGATAGCGAATGTAGGTTTATCTTGATGAAGAATAGAAAAGTGATGGTGGAGAGATGACGAGGATAGGAGGATAATGGAGGGAGGACATTTTCAAGCCTGTATGATTGAAATTCGTGAAAACTGCTTTTTGCTGATGGTAAGGCATTAGCATGTTCATTGTGTACGCGGACTTTTTGTACGTACTTTATTTGTATATATATGGAGAGTTTGTCATCAAGCCTTAAAATGGGTCCGTTGCATCCTCACCTTTTCGATGCCATATCATCATCGTTTTATGTTGCACTTATGGGGTAGATGATGATGAGAAAATCGGCTCACCCACCCACCCTTCATAACTCAAAATCTCCCTACTACTTGCTCCACTCCACCTTCTCTTTTAAAGAGACAGGGGTAAATGTTTGTGTGTGGTATGCCACCCCCACCCTTCTCATTTTTGTAGCGTGCATTATCCTTACTTTTCTTCCTAATCCATGGTCATATACAACCTTAAAAATTCCATCAACACCCGGAAAAAAGTATAAAAATTGATAACAACATATATAGAGCTGGAAATATACGTATTATTGGTGGCGTAATGTGTTTCACAACACAACACCCCCATCCCGGGAGGAACCTCCACAAGGTGGCCTTTCTCAAGGTATGGATGCGAGAAGGGTGTTGTGCTACTCGGGGCTTCCTTATTCTCTTCCCCTATTACACTTTTACAAGTACCGCATTACCCAAAGTGCATATGATGCCAATAGATTTTTTTTGTTGGAAATGAGTGAGTGAAAATGTGCCGGAGAATGTGATGTGGTAGCTGCATGCGGTTGGTCTTGACTTGTCGGCTTGATGTTACTCTGGGGGAGGTGGTGCATGAAAAAGTGGAGAAGGAAAACTAAGGGTGTGGTAATGGTATAGCGTCTGATTGTCATAACATTGTCTATAATCCCCCTGTTTTCATTTTTCACCCGATGCTAGGCAATGCCAGCCGCTAATGGTGGTGGTGGTGTTACAGAGAAACAATTTTTTTTTGGGGTTTTTATAAATTGATTGATACATATATCCCGCACCTATACCACCTCAAAAAAGCAAGGATAACTTGCGTGAATCTTTTGCAACGGATTAGAAGGATGCCAGACCAACACCATCGCGGAACATTTTTTCAGAGCAATGGTGATGGTGGCGATGATGGCAGTAGCCTGTCAAAACTATTTCAATTTACGAGGAAGCCTACTAAACCGTGCTTCAACACGTTTTTACGTTTTTAGATACATTCCACGAGGAAAATGCATTTCTGATGATGAGTTTACGGAAATATTGATTGCAACAAAGTGGCTTGTTTTTTTCGTAACATGAAAGTGATATTACGTCGCCAGCTGCATTCTAGCGTGCATCTTGTCTCTACGAAAAAACCATTCAAGTTTATTACATCACTTGCATCGTCTTTTCCAGTTTCCCTACTTTCATTTTGCATCCTTTTTTCCTCGTCAACCTTTTACTTCACTTGACATTTCCCTGCAATATTACACAATGATAATTTTCTTGCCAGTCATGCTTGAAAAAATGCAGACATGTCATGGGCTTCAATGTGTGTTATTATGTGTGTTGGCTGTGTTGCATAATGTTGTGTGTCGAGCCATCCCACAAAAATAGAAAGCGGAGGGGATGGATATAAGAATACCATTAAAGTGAAGTTGCCTTAGGATAGAATACATTATTCCGGGGGAAACTGTCATCGCATCGTCTCGATGCATAGCCGCTTCCTTCCGTTTGCATTTACATTATGTGCAAAGAAAAAAAAACTTGCGTGTGTGTAGTCCCACATCCTTAATTCCTATTTTTTAAGTGCATCCTTTTCATCTATAACAGTCACGACTGTGGTTGCACACGATTTAAAGGCGACAACAAGCAACCTATCAATGTCAACTATAGACAAGTGCACACATTCTTACATACCAACACCTATATCAATGCGTACACGATCTTTCATGGCTTTTTGCTCTCTTCCTTTTTTCCCTCTTCCTTTAAAGATTGTAAAAACATTTTCATCCCCTTTTACCTGACACTGACGTGCATACGTAGTATCGTCATTACTGGCGTACCACATTGCTATTTTGCTATATAGACATGGTACTCCAAAAGGAAAACATCCAGCTGTCCATTCCGTCTATCTGTTCAACTTTACATGAGCCAGTGATTCCTCCGACCAACGGTACATGGGTACAAATGGAATGATCAATTTCAAACTTTCAAGAGCCCTTGATGCTATCCATAAACCTGCTACATAGTTGTTTCCAATTTCTGAAGTTATATCGCAATATATCCAGAGTTTTTTTGCTCTTCGACATTCTGTTTTCTGGATAAAAAGATGAGAAGAGCTAAGAGCACACTATATACTCGTTTCAACCTCTATCCCGGTACGACTGTTGAATATTACAAAGTATTTATGCGATGCATGCGAATGGATGTTGATGTGTTTGTTAAGGGGTTAACTGTCCTCTGGAATCGACGGGGCGTGAGCACTTTCCTCGATGAAAACTTTCTCTTTGTGTGTATGTGTGTGGATACAGTACATGAATGTGTACACAATATGGTTTATGTGAGTAGTTTTCAAAATGCTCAATTTTTCCCAAATGCTCTTTTCCTCCCTCCTCAGCCAGCAGATATGTCTATTGAAAATGTATTTTTTTCTGAGTGGCGAGTGGGGTTCAAGTTGGACTGAATAGTTGACGTAATATCTCTGGTTGTTATATCCATTAAATATGGTGCCATTTAATGGGCGCCGTTGATGCATTTTTCACTATGTTAACGGTTATTGGTTTTGTACCAAAGTGCACTAGCACTACCACCCTATACGATGGAGATGTATATTTTTAATACTGCCATTCTCTGATGGCTCAGGAATAATGATGATTCGGCAAAAAGTGACGAGGTTGAATTGAAGAAAGTGCTTTTCAATACTATTCCCACTAAGTTTTTTGGTGTCTCCACGAGCAGTGCACATTCCACACATTGTGTTCGGCTTTTTTAGCTGGGTAGAGGCGTAAAAGCAAAAAACTAAGCTGACGCTGATGTACATTTAAAGAAATGGGAGATCAGAGATCAGCAGGTCATAAAATGACAGTGTTTGTCGCAACAGTATGGTGGTAAATGGAAGGTTTGTTATCCAGCCATCTAGAAAACAGGCATTCATTTTTAAAAATTTACAGTGCAAAATTGCGTTTTCTCCAAAGAAAGCACCAAGAGGAAAATTGAACTTTGTGGTGCTACTCTTAAAATAGTTTATGCAATTAAAGACATTCCTAAATCTTTTAAACCCGTCATCAATGATGCCCCGTGATGACAGACTTAATTGATGTAATTCGTTGTCTTAAATTGTTGATGACGAGGTATGCATGCAAAGTTAATAGATCTCAAACGCCTTTGTAGGAAAATCGAGTATAATTCCACCGAAACCTATAATGAATGATATTTCTATTTCTATCGATCCCAACATACTATAGGTTTTGATATTTACGACGTTTAATATTTAGAAGACAGTTCAACATTTATGTGAAAATAAAATAAATTCCGGAAAACAATACAATAAGGATGATGATTCGACAGTTACGCTAATGCCTCAGTAGCTACAGTAGTATACAGTGTATAATATATTTTATACTCTAGCTCAGTTGTACATTCATATTTAATGGTAGCTGGGTTGCTTCAAGATTGTATACATGCATTGGATCTTAAACTGTCCCGTTTCCAGAATATTGTTAAGCGTATTTGACTTCCTCCGTAACAATATATTGCATTGCTGGATAAAATTGTTGGCTCGAGACATTAGGAAATAAGATGTTTTGCTGACTTTCACTTCCCAATACAATCAAGGAAACATCCTTATGTGCTAAATTGTGTAAAGGGAAAAGGTTGTGATTGAAGTTGCTCGAATTTACCAATACAATATACCGATATCATGCAAATGATACAAAAGGTAGTGATTCTGTGAGGAGTTACGATTAACGAGAGTAGGACATAAAGCGCTTTGTTTTATTATAGTAAGTAAATAGGAAACAAAATCCAAAAGTTTTCAGGAGATTTTCCTCAGATTTTCCTCATTTAAAGATGTACCTATTGCGCGCAACATAGAGCAAGCTAATCCCAAATACTGCTGCGTATTCACATTTTTATTGCATTCCAAACAACAGCTACTCCGGATGCTGAAATATTTAGCATATTTTGTGTTTAAACATGCTGTGTTTTCCATACTTGCAAATAGGTCGGCACGTTTTTGAAAACCATATTGATGTAGTTTGACCAGATTACTTCACTCCAATCATCCTTTCACCATTTTTATACCATATATCATCATCATTCTGAAATATCATTTTGATAAATTACAAATTCGTCACCAGTCAGGAGACGGACCAGCGATCTGCTCATTACATCTCACGATTAACCACTTTCGGACTTTCCTCTTTAGATGGGCTAGGGTGAATTAGACGATGCCCTGGAAAGTTGTGTACTTCCATTTCACCCATGAAAATTCCACGTCACACTGCTGTACGCATCATAATGGAATTTTCGTGTTTTTATCCGAGTCCCTGGATGAGATGCGGACAGTTGTGTGTTCTCGATTGAATCGAGGGTTTTTGGCCCGTTCAGTTGTTTTGATCAAGTGACCAGTCATCCGTCAATCCTGTCCATCCAGCTATTGTTGTTTTGAGCTGACTAGTCTTTCCCCGTCATGTTTCCCTTTTCCACGGTCATATTAAATTCCTCATATATTCGGCCGTTCCAGCTTTCTCACCATCTTCGTCCGTTTCCTGTGTACCACTGCCGCACCGCTTCTCCCTAGAAAGATTTTTTCTTTGCTTTTCGGCAGGGACAGTGCGACTCTCCACTAGATAACTGTATAGCTCCGTCAGATGTCCGACGAATGTGTCATTTTGGGAATTCGAGTGGAAAACGGGTGCACTTAGTGCTAGCTCAAGAGGAAGGAAAAAGTTGTTTCATGGAAGACACAAGAAAAGAGGGGGCGAAAACAATTTCCAAGAAGTATGATATAAGCCCAAAATTCAGGATCACAGTGGTGCGTTAATAATCCACAGTTAAGACCAACTAGCAAACCATCTTATATTTCCCAGTACCTTAGTCTACTTCATATAATGTGTCACAAAATTCATTTCAGTTTATTTAAGCACTTGACAGCCCATGAAAAATGAGTGGAATATGTCTTCCGAGATTACGGTCAAGTGTGTAAATGATTCTTTTAATCGAGACTGGAATGTACTTGTTCAATTTCCCCAAAACCCAATCCGTCTTCCATGTCGTGCCACTCGGGATCCTGATTGGTTTCTATTTTCGTCTTTTCTCTATTGGGCAAGACACCTCTAGAATGTATTTGAGGACAGAAAAAAATACACGACCGATTCATTCTGTTGATTGAGTAAAATTGCAAAATAGTACCATAAAACTAGAACACCGAGACTGGATATCGGCTCAAATCAGAAATTGTGTAGTTGGACTTTTCCCAAGAGAAAAATCCGCAGAGGACCCAACTGGCCCATTCAAAATGAAAAGGAAATTTTTGTAATAGAATGTGTAATGAAGATGTGTTGCTACTGGCTAGTTAACATTAATACAGATTTTGACCGACAGTCTGCTGGCTCCGGCCAGAGAAAGCTCATTACACGGGATAATACAGCTTCAAAAGCTGATTACACGGAGAAAATTAGCTTGACCCTTTTCCTCTCGTCGTGTAGTCTGGTGAATAGGGAAAGTCAAAGACCAATCTCGGAGCACGTTTCTATTGAGTCAAAAAACAAATACGTAATTTCAAAGGAAAAATAGATTAATGAACTAATTGGACCTTTTGTGTGAGCATCTAATAATATTATTTCTTCTTGTAGAGGTCACGCTACAACAAAAGGACTTGTTATAATTTCCCTGCTTTCACTCCATTCTTTCTTTATACGGGCGACTTTCGTTACATATTCTGCGTAACGTGTGGCTAAATATCCGAACTCTGGTTGGAATACACTCCTCCTCTCAAAATCCCAGCGACACAGTCATTTTTCATCTTTAGTGTTCCCATGCCCAACAACGAGTGTGCCATAACATGTATCATTGTTTTAGCGGATAGATGCGCAAGGAGTAGGGAGTAGGCCCTAGAAATATTTATTTTATGAATAAGTAGCGGGCATCATATTAACACTATAATTTCATTAGAAAGTAGGTCCAACCCAACCTAATGAATATAGGAAAACTCGCACCGGTCACTGCATTTTAACATTAGCCGTGCTTATAAGTAGTTTCAAAAGTTCACTTGTAATTTCTAATTTGATATAGTCCCCAACTTGCCATATGGCTGAATTGGAAACTTGAATTGAGTCTCTTTTTTCCCATGCCCTTTTGTATCATTTGCTATCCTGTGGTCTAGCTATCCAAAGAGAGTAGTGACAGGGCTCTTGTGGCTTTTGCCTTTCCATTCCGTGGGAGTTTTCGAAACAAAATTGAATTTAATACTGGACACTGGCGAGTTGTAAGTGGGATGGAGTTGACTGAGAGCAAAGTCAGCCCAGCCCTTTGTATTGTATACCCTTTTCCCATGTTCCGCTAGAAAGGAATTGAATTGAATTTCAGCCTCGAGGAAAAAACGAACTATAATACAAAAAGTTGAAAAAGTGCAGTCATACTAGTGTATAGTGGTGAGTGGTTGGGAAAAATAAAAAGCAAACCTTGTTTGATGCTACCGTTTCTACCCCTTTTTCGAGGGAAATGGAGAAACGGAAAAAGAATGAGGACAGGAATTACATTAATGATTGATGATGTGGTCGCTTTGAAGTCATACGCCAACAGCTCCAGGCCTTTCCTGCATTTAAATAGGTTTCCCGTGTGATAAAAGGTCATGTAGATGCTATATTTGGGAATGAGTGAAAATATCCTGCCGCTGCTTGCTCGACGAAAGGAAATCCAATGCAATTTCATAATATAATAATTTCTGGTGTGAAAAGTGTGAAAGATGGTCAGCTCTCAATGCGTTCCCAGCCTGAAAACGTGGTTAGAGTTGGCTAAGCCGATGCGCAAGCAGAGTGAAGCATGCCATTCATTCAGATAAGCGCAATGTAATACACACACTGGTGGTGGTGGTGGTGGTGGTGCACAGGTGGTAGGTGAAAGTTTTTTCTTTGGAAGTTGTTTTAAAAGCTGTACCTCAGTAACACCACCGGACAGAATGCTTAAATAAAATATCTTCATTTACTGGTATTCGTGTCGTGTCCGAAATACGAAAACGGTTGGCTGCTATGCTTGCTGCAACAATAAATCAAAGAATGTAGAACTTCATCGGAAATGCATAATCCCCCTTGAAATTATTGTATTGAAGTTTTTGTTTGTTCTCAACAAAGTGACATCCAAACAGACAGTAAATTTCTAATTGTGTATTCGACCCAAACAGCCCTCGCGTCACAAAACGGAACAACTTCATAGGCATATCGGATTACTTAGTTTTTGCCATACAACTTGCCACCATTCTTCCTGGCGGAGAGCAAAATTTTCAAGGAGAATTGACTAAATTGACGTCATTTCTTATGCAAATAATCCCAAAGTTACTATTACTCCGTGGAAATTAGCAATTCTCAGGATGTAGCTGCCACACGATTTTCTGACTAATGTAATATATCTCCTGGTAGCCTTTCTCCGTATCTTCCTTTAGATTGCAGAGATTTAATCACTTGATACATATTCAATAAGTCTTTTCCACCAACACGAGGGAACTCTTGGAGGATATAGGAAATGGGAAATGTATAGGATATATATATGTAGGATAGGAAGAAAATGTCCATCCTCCCAGTTTTTGCTCTGCATGTCCGTGTACGAAGTACGAGCAACTAGAAAACTTGAGATGTTCCGTTAGTAGTCAATGCAATGGGAAGTTTTTAATGAAGATGCTCGAGGGAGAAAGATTTATATTATTTTTCCAGCGTGACACTTTCCCTTCTTTTACGAGGACTTTACTTGTGTTCCCCCGTCTTTCTCCTTGAAGTAGGCAGGGCAGATGGGTTTTTGAGAAATTTATCGCTAACTTTTTCTCTCCCAGTGTTGCTCGCTCACTGGGCAAATACAATATATAGTAATAATGAATGAATGATATTGCATTTTAATATAGAAAATGGAAGACTTTCTTGTTCCACTTTCCCTACCTAGGGCCCCCACCGTACCACCACCGCAATACCCTACAATATAATGATATTAAGCTAACTCAATCCTGGTGTGACTTGCCAAATAAGTAAATAGTCATTTTGAACTTGTTTATATGTTCATTTGCGTTCACCTACATATTAAGTATTTGTTTTGTAGAGAACTTGTACAACTTCTTCTTCCATACTTTTGTTTGCCATATAACAAGCCATACCCACTTGTTACAAAGCAATTCCAACATGAGACACTCTGTAACTCGTCGCAGCAGAGTACCAAGAAATGACGTATTTAACAATGTTATAAGTTGTAGCTTAGTTTGAGCGTGGGATGTAAATTGGCTTTCCACAAAATTTCAGAGACTTTCACAATTACTTTTATTGACCAAAACTTTGTGTGTTTCCTGTTTCCAGCACCTGAGTCAGATATGGGGATTCATGTGGCGGAGAATCGACGCGAAGGACTGGTAAATGTTTCTTGTTGGGCGAGCAACGTCTACCCCGAACCCAGATTGACGCTGTTCCGGGAAGATCAGATGTAAGTTTTAATTATTTAGGATGACAACTATGACTTATCGTTAGCATGTGTATAACTTTTAGATTTGATTTTGAATTATTAAAACTCGACTCTCTCACGTGGAGGGTCTTGTATTTCATATTTACTTTCTGGAACTTTATCCATTTTGCACATTCTCCAAAATCTTATTGTTTGGGGCAATTTCCAAATTATGCTAATTGCCGTTACCCTGCACGAGAGTAGAAAGAGCGCAATATGATAAACTCCATTTATTTAACCGTTTTCCCAATAAAAGGGGAGGCACCCCCGCTGCGAGTAAGTCTGTCACTTTGGCAGTTGACTGTCATTGTAATCCAATTTTTATAATGTAATATCGCACTGGTGTTCCCGGCAAGTGTTTCCAGATAGGATTTAGCTTTTCAGGGAGGGGATCACATGATGGTTTTAAAATGATCTAATATTTTGTATTACCATTATTACAACGAGACGGAAAAAGTCTAATATTGGAAAGTTGTGGATGTGGACGATACACTCTCAAAATTATATATTCCCTGCAGAGAACTCATTCCTGCCGTATGCTTTCTGTATTTCCGCGTACCCCAATCTACTTTAGCTTTCCAATATTATACGGCTTCTCTCGACACACATATCATCCTCCCCTCCTCCTTTCCTCGGAGATGGATTGATGTAACAATAATTTCGTCAGTTTTTAAAAGGATCGGTTCGGCGGCCGTATTCAGGGAAAAAGTTCTTATCCGGTTTTTTTAACAATCACCCACAATTTAGCTTTCTTTCATCTCATATTACTCCCATACACCCGTCTAATATAGCGTAGCAGAAAGGAGCAACTCTGGCCAGGAAATACTTTGGTGAATTTTCCTCCTGTCGCTCACTCTTTTCTTTTGGAAAGCGCTTTTCCTCATCCCAGACGACCCTCTTCTTGTCTACTCTTGTGTATAGTTTATCAAGCTAAGACTGTCACTTTATTTTTCCAAACTGTATGTGCGGCGGCTCATTCCGAATTCTTGTTCTTCTTAAAAGATGTATTATTATGAACCGCTTTATTTTGAAATCTTTCAATCTCTTTAGTTCTTATACTTCTTCTTCTTCTTCTCCTCCTCTTCCTTCTCCTTTGCAGAAAACTTTTCCCCCTTTCAAACACAAGACTTTTCATCAACTTTTTTCTTTCTCGTAACGTTAGCCCTCTTTTTTCCATTGTGGAGCCGTTGTTTTGTCCCCTCCCTTTGCTTGTGCCTAGTTTCCTAGAATGAAAATCTTTTGCGTATTGTTGTTCGTCGGGATTGCACCGACAGAGAAGAATAACACTGTATACGGGCGAAAATATCAGACAAAGTCAAAGTTGTTGTTCAAGTCAAGCGTTGAGGGAAAAAAGTCGACATGGTGGTGGCAGGCCCGCTTTTCTCTCCCTTTACCCTATACTTTTTTTCCATTATTACATGCAGTTTTTTTCGTCCTGGAAAAGACACGCAATAATATTATGTAATGTAATGTAATGGGATGTGATTTGATGTGACGCACCCGAAAAATACTATGCTTTTTATGGGGTGATATACCATGCTAGCTACTCCTCCAAGAAAAGGTCGTCTTCTCCTCTTCCACTCCCCCATCTTGCACGCACTGTCGGGAAATATTAAATTCATTCATTGTGTGTCTCGTGCATATCTTTGAAGAAATGCATTGTGTTTTCTAGAAGGAAAAATGTTGTCTAGTTTTTTTCTCTGTAAGATGCTCTTCTACTCATTCTTTTGCTGTAAACCACAGCAATGAAAAAAAGTTTTTGTTTACTTCTACCGTTTTGTGTGGGAAAAAATCATGGTTTTCTTTAGATTTTCTTAGAGAAATTATTGTAAGTCACAGACATAAACTTCAACATTCTCGACAATTCTACGTACATTTGCTTATCCCCATTAACTGTTCTGGGATAAGTTGATAGGATGGACGTAAGCAGGATTTTTAGAAAGATATATAAAATTTTGCACGTTTCAGCATGTTATTTGTTTACTTCTACCGTTTCGTCTCTGAAAAAATCATGTTTTTCTTTTGATTTTCTTAGAGAAATTATTGTAAGTCGCAGACATAAACTTCAACATTCTCGACAATTCTACTTACATTTGCTTATCCCCATTAACTGTTCTGGGATAAGTTGATAGGATGGACGTAAGCAGGATTTTTAGAAAGATATATAAAATTTTGCATGTTTCAGCATGTTCCTGTCACTATCCTGACACTTTTATATAGGGAAACATTAACCAACAAATAAAGTCGAATGGAGCATGAAATATTCAATAAAGTTAAACTTGACTGCGACGTACCCCATTTCATGTACTTCACTTGAACGGATGGCTCGCAAGCAAGGAGAGACTGACGCGTGACTTTCGCTTTGAGGGAGCAGATAGATGTTGCTGGGGTAGTGGGAAATTCGAGTGAAATTCATTTTTTTGTATTAGCCAGTCTGGTTGGAACAATAACAATTTCAAGGTATCATTCTTTTCAAGATTTCTTATGACGCTTGATGTGTGTGCCATTGATGAGATTGTGTCAGGCAGGCTAGACTGCTTAGACGCAAGTTAGAGGTTGGAGAAGATAAGTGTAGTACTCCCACCTGAAAGCGGCTTCGTTTGACGGCGAGCGAGACCCAATTCACTAAAAGTATATTGTTTTATTGATCGCAGGGTGGACGACATTAAGATTTCCACGAAATTCAACAAAGGTGCCTATGACGTGAATGCATATAAAGTAATTGAAGATGCCAACCTATCCTCCCTTGCATCGGTGTACGAGTGTGTGCTCAACATACCGAATACAAACTATGTTCAGAAACAAACCAAACTTTATGAGCCAGGTAAGTCTAATATATATATATATATATATATAAATATACAGGAAATATTCCCGGAATAAGCTGCTTTTGATAACCCGTTTGAACGCCTGAGCACCTTGCACACACCCAATGAAGCATAATTATATTGAGCTTGGAGATTCCACCATCCGTTCAAACATGCCTGTTCATGTTCATTAAGTCGAAACACACATCATACACGTTTTCCAAGACGACGGAGTTAGATAATTAATTAATTTTTGAGATGAAATAAACATACGCGTGAAGATACAGAAGGAGGAGCAATTATAATTATATCTGAAGGGCTAGGCTATATATTTCTTGGAAAAGATAATGAAACTTGCAAAAAAGTAACCGAAAGTTTACCTCTATTCTACACTTTCGCACGCTTCTCGTGAATGATTACATTTGCTATTCTCTTGTCATTAATGAAGCTAGAGAAGACGGATGCGTTGACCATATAGTGCTAAGCTAAAATTAGTGACTACTTTAATGACGTCACAGGCTACAGGTACTTTTCGAAGAACGCACCTATCCACCTTCTCCTTCTCCTCAGGAATGATAAAAATAAATCTTAAAGGTCGTTGTGTAGGAACTTTGTGCTTGGTCTAGCCGAAAACCCTGCAGGTCTTTTACCACCTATTTCATTAGTATTCTAAAAATGACTCGATGTAATCAAGTACCTATATATATCACTTGCACTGAAGGCTAACAGCGTTTAGTAGTGTTGGAAAATCCTCCCTGATTGTAGTTACCCAGAAATTTGCCACGATGTACCCTTTTGGCTTTCACTTGATGGAAAGCACGTATACAAATACCTATGAAATATAACAGGGCTATATATAACTTTGCGTCTTCCACCATGGATGTTAATTTTCACAAAGAATGTTTGGAATAAGGAGAGACAAAGTCACTCCAGGAAGTTACTTTTACGCTTAAGCATCATCCCGTCGCTGAGTGAAAACTCTGCCTTTTCCACCGCTCAACTTTCTCCGCTGCTAATTAGCTTAATAGGCAATTCCCTTGATTAATGATCTATTTTCGGTATTTAATTACAGGGTCCTTAGAACTCAGAGAGGAACTAGCGATGGGTAAGTGAAGAAATTTTCAGTCAGTGTAGGATTAATGTTTGCCTGTTGTGTGCACTCATAACTTGTCGGAGTGACACTGTAAACAAATTTACCCCTGGTTTTAATGATTTGTACACAGTTTTCTGAGCTAATGAAATGAAAAATAATAATAACTAGCCACCAGTCGAATATCACTGGCTGTCTTTAATTATCTGCTAAAAAGGACTATGAAATGACTTTTGTTTTTAGAAACCGTTTTATGTTTAAAAGCACATGCATTTTTGCTTTGGTGGCTGTGATTTACTAGTAACTTTTTCTAAAACAAGTTTTTGATTGTCGTCCAATGGGATCTGAAGTGGATTTTTTATAGCAGATACTTTACTAGCTTGGCTTTCAGAATGAGCATATAATTCCTTTATCAGCAGAGCTATTGAACACTGAACGAGTTAACGATTTTTTAAATGGTTTGTCTTCTTTATAGGGTCCGGCGGAGTATCAACAGAGGGATTTTCCCCGTCAATTATCGTCTACGCTATCATTCTAGTAATGAGTGTGACCACAGCCAATCTAGCTGCAATCGCTCCATTTACTCCAGAACCTATTTCATCTGTGCTACTCTCCTACCTGTGATGATATTTTTGTAAGGGATATTTGGAGTGCATTGGTCCCATATACTTTAAGAGTGAGTGTAATAGTGTATAATTATAATTACGTAAAAGTATGAACAAAAGAATCCCAATATTCAATGAACTATCAATACAGTTACAGCTTCACTCTATGTACTTATATATTATATAGTGCTATATAAATTTGCGTTTTTGTGTGAGTGGGTACACATCCAAAAAAATTGTGCTTATTATAAGCGGTAAAAATTGTAATCAAGTTTTCGTAAAAAGCTTCTCTAATTCACTTCCAAATATTTTCTATATTTCGTGTAGTGTGCGAGTAAATGTGTACAATTTACAGGGCCAAAAATTCAAATACAAACTTCGAAAAGCAAATTTTTATATAAAATTCTTAAGATATCCGACAATCTCCAGAGTTTATACTTAAGATTTACAAAGCATAATAAATGTAGGATTGTCTGGAAGTCAAACATGTATTTATGAATTGATGAATTAATTTTTAAATGGCGAGACTAAGGAGAAGTGAATGTGTTTAGAATTTGAAAACGTGTGTAATTGAAAAAAAAATCAAATATTTGTAATCTGTAAGGTAAACAAATACAAATCCCTTTCTTAAGGTCTGGAATATTCCTTACGGGACTCAAACAAAAAGTAGGACAAAAAGTCTTACCCGAAAGGTGCGAGGAAAGGGTTTAATACCCACAAAAATAAAATACTTTGGGTTTTTGGCTCCATAGCCTATTTTTATTTTATGCCTAGATAAAAGTAAACTAGTGACATTGACAGGGGAAGCTCTTATATTTCGAGAATTTAATATGGAATCATAAAACCCGTACTATTGGCGTACGCAGGTGAACGGCAAAACGTACGGTACTTAAGTGAAACCCCTTTTTCGAACGCTATATTATGCGTTTTTTTGTCTAAAGAAAGAGTGAACGAGCTTGGATATTACCATTTTCATTCGCACTTGATTCCAAACTGCGAATTCCCCCGTTTCCCAATTCGCACAGAGATATAAGAATACCTAGCGTACTGAATGCGAGTAGGTACTTTTACTTGAGTGTGTAGCGTCTAACGGTGTTGATTGCAATGTATATGAAGTTTTTGTGTACATACTTGTGTAAATATATAGTGTTTTTATGTTTGTGTACCACTACTCCAGAAAAAATATTATTACTAGGTACATCACAGTATATCACAGTTACTTGTCCAAAGGTCGCGACAAAAAAAACTAAGGCCCAATGTACTGAGGAAAATTTTTATGTGCTCGAAAATATATTAAACATAGTAGATTCTCTGTGTACAAGGTACGAAAAGGCACAGAGTGGCCGTAAACGGATACGGAATTGACTCTTAGGTCACCAATAAATCTATCTGTGCCGTTCCTTCCGTAGTTCAAGTGAGGTTACTATTACTCCCTGTTGATTTTCCAAGAAATACGGTTTATACTCTGATGTAAGTGTGTAATACATATAAAATATGTACTTGACTGTTTTCCCCATGTGCTGTAGACACTGCTAGTTTGTTATCTTTATCCAAACTTATACAGGAAATCCAGAGGAAGCGGAATGCCACATCCATAGGTATAAGCCCTTCTTTCTGACATCTTTACCCGGGTTCCGAGGGCCCTTCTGTTGTTGTCCCTGTTATTCTCTCCGTTTTTTCATGTTTTGTTAAGTTTCACATGGTCGGTTGAATAACTTTCACTTCGCGTGCTCTCCTTCCTTGCACTTTCATATATATTCCAGTTTTGAGGTGGAAGGTAGACAATGTGTCTGATATTCTCGCATGGCATGATATCGCAAGGTACCCTTATTGTTCTTACTTAATGCATAAATGTAGTTGTAAAATGGTAGCAGTACATAAAAGTAGTACTCCAAACAGGGCAAAAAAAAAAGTTCGTTTTGGTTGGTTGGCCAATATACCAGAGAGACAGTCTGGAGAAATCTATTTCCATTGCGCTCTCACGCCAAGCCGTTCCCATCCCTCAGTTTACGTTATGTGGTATCTTCTTGCAAATTGCGAATCCTGAAAAGGGCCAAATAAAAACAGCAAAAAGAGAGATCGCACTCGGAGAGATTCCCAATTGTCTTTGTATTTCCAAGTAAAATTGTACACACGGCTCCGTTATGATCGTATATACGCTATCCGTGTGACAATGGTGATGTTAGTGCGTTTGCTAGTTACATGGTTTCTCGCTATACGCCTAAACTAAACGAAGGCTGGGCAACTATTGAGCGCGTTTCGCGACTGATTGAAAATAGCAAAAGATAAAAACAAACACACGAAATGTGGGGAAGGACACCCTCGCAAATGCTGCCAGACTCGATATTTTTTCAGTTGTGAATCTAGGACAGAAAAAAAGAGGAGCAGAGGCTTATGTATATTACAGGATGAAAATCAAGTGAAAAGAAGTACACAGGATTTCCTGGACTTGTCGATACGGGACATAACCAAAGCCCATGAAAGCAAACCGGTAGTGGATATCAGGAGTCCAATAACGGAATGAATGTATAACTTGTATATCCACTCGTTTTATACATAACGGCTGCAATTTGATGAAAAAACGACAACTCTCCCAGCATTAACTTGCATTGGTGGGTGAAGGGTAAGTAAGGAAAGAGAAAAAGTAGTCAGAAGACGAGCGAAACGAAGCCAATTCTCTCCCTTGTGAAAAGAGGAATGGGGAACGGGGAAAACAAGCCAAAAAAAACATGGATGAGACCAGACCAGCACACCAGAAGGAGCACACAAGAGAAGACTGATTGATCCTAATCTCAGCCAACAAAAATCAGCAGTGGAACTAACGTAGTACCCCAAAAAAAACCTTGGAGTTGAGAATAAAGTAAAAAAAAGAAGAACAAAGGGAGAAATGAAAAACCTATACATAGTAAAAAGGCAGATTGAAATGTGAATATATGCTACATTACTTCACGTCTGATTCAAGTTTTGGATTACTCAATAGCTTCTGTCCGGTGCAGTCTTTGTTGAATGTTGAGCCTATTCCCGAAAGTTTTTTTTTTTTACTTTCCTTCTAGTCCCTGATCAGGGATCCTTTTGTGTACACAGTGGTGATCTGGTGATTTCCGGGTAACGTTCTTCTGAATTTGTTTCTAAACTTGAGAATAATAAATGTTTTGTAATACTGTGAATGTGGTATGGAATGCCAACGTTGTTTGCCAGTAGATTTAAAGTAGCATTATTTAAACGCAATTCATATTCCCTAGATATTTTACCTTCCCAATAGCCTAAGATTGTCGCCATATGCCTCGTCGGATAGGCAAATATGTATTCAATATTGCTGTCGCAGTCGAAAAAAATCCTTTGGACCGGAAAGGACAAAGACTAAGGGTAAAGTCAAGGATGATGATGATTGCTGCTGAAGTCAACATTTCTTCTTATCCTGTGCCATCGGTCATTATTCACTATTATTAAACCTCGAAAAATTGCGAGTCGGATTATTCTTTGAGGATTCTCCTGGAAATATATATTGATTTCGGTAATTCCACAGACACTGAAAAAAGAAGTAAGGTGAATGATATACCAGGCTAGGGGAAGAATTTTGTAAAGGACTAGAGAACCATGATGGCTACAAAAGCTCAGTGAAGTAGAAAATGTGCATTGCGCGAACAATATGGACAGCGAAAAGGGCAGCAGCAGAAATAGTTATTAGGAAAATGTAATATTATACTAAAAAAGTAGGGTTAATTTTATGTGAACGGTTTACTATATATGTCGGTGCTCCTGTCGTCGCTGGAATGAATGTTTCGAAGTGATCGGCTATATATGTCTAAATGAATGTGCAAGCCTCACTTCACTTGGAAATAAGTCATCGCGTTTCTTGAACAAGATAGTTATGTGTGTATAGTATGTTAAGGGACTAAAGTAAGATATTTCTAAATCATACGAATCTTAAGGTTGTAGCATTATTTACCCACTCACATTTATGATGCAAATATATGTACGTTTGTACTGACCATTAATATAGTAAGGTATACCTAGCTAAGTAATACAAACGAGTACTTTGGGTAAACTTCTGCGAAATCAATCAGCTTAAAGTAATTGCTTAACATTTAGTTGTAGCTCCCCGCTTACATACACAATACTGATTGTGAATAAATATACGATATATTCCTCTGTAAACCTCCGATTTCACTACGCTACATGTCCTTACAAAATATGATCAAGATTATTGAACTGAAAGTGACATAATATATTGCACATTGAAATCATTCGGAATTTGTGCATGTACAGTTGAAATGTATAAAATGTGTAAGTATTTAATAAAACTAAGTAATTTACGCTACCAACAAATAAGTATAATTGACCAGTACCTAAAACTACCGACAATTGCAAACTATTAATAAAATCGCTTTTTGCAATCTGTAATCATTTCCTTATAACTTGTATGTGACGACAATGAGGTTTCTTTGTACGATAAGACTCTGCCAAATAAAATCGTTCTATAACGTAAACTCTTTTTTTTCAAAAACCACCACCAACGTTCATAATATATTCATCAGTATTTTATTTACAATCCGTGGAAAAAACTTAAAAGATAGAATGACATTGGTTCTACTCAAAACTCGCAGTCTGTTTGCATTCCCCGTTTGGTTGCCTCTTATGACCGGGCTTGCACCGCAACAGAGGCACGCCAGATGCAAGACCTTTTACTTCTGGAACAATTGGTCTTCTTTCCAGACAAACAGGCTCTGGCTTCTCAAGGGCAAAATAAATACTAACATCCCCATTCCCACAAAATTCTGCACTCTCAGTTTCCGTCTTGTAGCATTTCCCCTTGTGCTCAAACCAAAATTTAGGATAGTTTGTGTTCACATCGGCAGCTGTGTTTTCTGGACAGGTACGTTTCGCACATTGTAACTTCTTATTTCCATCTGCTGTACCGTTGCTGAAAACAAGCCACTGGTCTTTTTCACAGGGTCCCTGAAACACACCGGTTAAAAAAACTATATAAACACTATTAATTAGATATCCGAGAGTTTGTTTGGATTGCAAAGGTAAAATACCTGATCATAAAGCCAATAACATTTATTGCTCTGTTCCCAGTAAACTACAGGTCGAGTGGTGGGGCCCTTAAACCGTAAGCATTCACATTTTCCGTATCCCTTTTTATCCGATATTTCGTTGAACTGCATAAAGTCGCTTGCACAAGGTGTATCTGCTCCTGGAGCTGTACTGTAGCATTTTCCATCCGCCTCATATTTCAATTCCCTATCATCGCACGGGTTACTTCCGGTCCTACAATTAAGTATTAAATAACACATTATATGATAAGAACCCTGCTATCTGGAATGAGAAATTTGTAATTCGTTCTTCCCCCATTTTACCTTGATTCCTGATCTGGAATAGAAAACGAAGAATTGCTTTCATGAATCTTGACCAACTCCTTGGAATGCCCCTTGGTTATAAAAACTTGGAGCTGGATTAATCCAGTAAGCCCCGGTTTCTCCCTGATGAACTGGATTCCTCCTGTTGATAGCCCTACACTAGGCTTGGAATCCTTTGCTGGTTCCCCCTCCTCGGTTGGTTGTCCTAGCCAAATGCCTCCCAACTGGAGTTGTGGTCGGCCAAGGATGATCACGGGTAATTGGGCAGAGAAAAGGAAGAGGGTTAGGTAACAATATAAATGATACATATTTTGAGCGACAAAGTATTCAACGCTGAGGTGGAAATGGAATGTTTGCGACAGACTTTGCTGACTGACTGAGCTGTACCATTTATAAACGTACTGTCATAATCTTCTGGAATGCAGTGCAGTCATGGTTCTGGATTTGCTGTAAAGTCTACGTCAAAGTATGCAAATAAACAGTCGTTAGATATGGTACAGTGCAACAAATCAAGTAAAAAAAGACTTGTTTGCTTTCTTAAACTGACCTTCTTATATTACAAAGTCATGCTTCATCAAGACAGTGAGACACTCATGTTGAATTCGAGTGCACAAACTACAGCAGAAACATACCTGTATTATGTGTTCGGTCGATTGGATATTCGAAAGTAAGAAGCAGATTTGCCGAAAGACATGACTCGTGATTGTGCTGACAAGTTGACAAACATATTTAATCCTCTAGCATGAATAATACCATCTCGCCAGCATTTAGCTCAGCATTGTTAGTCACTTCTCCAAACTTTTTGTCCCTGGAGAATTTCAAATCATGCTTAGTGATGAGTCAATGATTGAAAAGTACCCAAAAGCAGACTAATTATGAAAACGTTTTTGCTTGTCCATGCTTCTAGATGAATTGAGCGACACGAGGAGCATATAATGCGGATTGATTTTCAGTGTGTGCACCTTAATTTTGTTTTACCTGTTTTCACACACTAACAAGGTGACGATAAAGTTACGTGTAAAAGTTGCATTTTATTGAATGATCTGAATTATATTTTACATCAGGGAGACTGATAAAACTTTCTCCATTACACAATCATTTAATTATATATTAGCATTAAATTAATAATATGGTGTAAACGTTAAGTCAAGCGATTTTTTCACATGCAAAATGTGGTATCCATATATATATATATTTTAGTGATTTTTGAAACTATACAACTCAAGAATTCTCGATTCACTAATAAATATATCCATTCTTGTAGAAAAACTATAGAAGAATTCACGATGACTCGCGCTAATATAGTGGTTCCTTTACTTATCAAACAAATAAGAGATCTGTTATTACGCTAAAAAGGCTAAATTGACTGCTACAACTGCTAAAGATTGACTCATGATTACCTATTTTCGTATATATACATTATGGTAACTCATGTAAAAAAAATCTAGAGGTAGGTGCTTCAAAAGACAGGTTATTATGACAGAATATGGCATTGAAATGGTATTGGTGGTGATTTGTTCTAAACAATTTACTTTGTTAGGTACTTTCTCATTTCTTGTGTAAGTCATTCTACAGTCTTATTTTAATATATTTAGTGTATTAATGCAATACAGAATAAAAAGTACATACGAGTACTTGCAAAAGTGTGGTATACTCACCACTGCACTGCCTCCGACTACCTATCACAATAATAGTAGCTACTGGATTACAATGATTTGCAATTCGAATGTTTTTTTTGAGGAAAACAAAAGTTTTCCACTTGTTTTTCTTATATGCAAACTCCAAGCAAAGGTTTCAAAACTCTTCCAAACAATTAAGTAGGTATTACCTATTTTTTACCCTTACGAACTAAATGCATACTGTAATTGAATGAAGCTCTCAAATGACTTGGCAGATTCTCGAATCTCGAAGAGATTCACTCATGCGTGATTACTGTACGGTATGAGTGGTTCCTTGCTTGAAACCGTGCATTTCTTAATGGTCAATCTAACTCAATTGAGAATGACACCGAATGAAATTAGAGAAATTATGGGGCTGTGACAATCAGCTAACTAAAGTTATGCACACTTATATATATATAATTCTACCTTTGTCCAACCGATAGTAATTCATTTCATGGCAGACTGCTTTCTGATCAATATATGCATTCATATTGATTATACGGATACTCTACAATATAATGTTCATTTGTACAGATATGCACAGTCATTGACGACCTGACGATTCTTTTAGGAATTGTGTATATTCTATACACCCCTACATCATCATGACAAGGAATTTCTTACAAGTTAGGAATTCTATTTAACTGACGAGCCTAAGATCTACCTGGACACATGTACATTTTTTATCATTATATACAGCTCGAATATATATACTTAAACTTACTTTAAAATGTTTTGATTTTTTGGTGATTTGTTGCCCAATGTTTTCTACAATATGAAACCAAGTGGAGCCTTTTTACGGCTAGGGTTAATCCACAATTGTAGTTGTCCATGTTGTGTCTATCCTTAACCATAAAATTCTATCTATAAGGCTACGGATTACATATAATTATATCAGCACCTTGTTTTTATTCCATTGTGGCTAGGATTTGGAGTAGTACCTAGGTTAAAGATGGCAATTTTCTTCTCCGCTGCAATGACTACTTTTTACTGGACCCTGTGAAAAGAATTGTACAAAAATGAACGAACCTCTTCAACCGCAGCAACCCAAACTGATTCGAAATTTAGCCCAGTTCAATTCAACCTCTGTTCATTCCAGTTCAGTTCGACAATTCTCCGTGAGCTCATACGAGACACGCGAGCGAAATCCTGATTTCAATGTAAATTCCCCTTAACAGCTCGTGATTTGTTTTCCTTGTTTGTGTTGAAAACGGGAAACGGAAAATGGAACTACTTAGAGCTTGTTATTTCTGTAGATGAACTAGTGTGATTCGATTGGAGAGAGAATGGGATGGTATAAACCATGCACATTCATCCGTTTTTAGCTTTCGAATTTACATACCTTAAGTTCTTTTGATGAGGTCAGGTCCCTAACAAAGACAACAAGAGTATACTTGAGTCCATTTTACGAGTTTTTTGTTTTTTAAAAGTGAGATTCTCCTTGTGCATGCACGCTTCTCTACAAACTAGGCTTTGTGCACCTTGTTGAATGTGTGTAGATAGGTTTGCTTGTGGCATTCCGTGTGGCGTATGGTTTTTGGTTTAGCTTGTGCCGCTTCTAGTCAGCCAAATGAATTCGAGAGGAGTAATCTAAACCAGCAAGAATCTAAAAAGATAATACCTTGATGGGTTTGTATAAGTACAAAGTGCTAGGTATGGTTTTGGTAGTCTGTCTGGCTCGCTCTGCAGAGTAAATATGATGATACATGAAAATTGCATTAAAAGCACTAGGATAAATCCCCTTGCTTAATTCAGCCACAACTACTCCGCTCCTCCACGATTTTTGAACCCGTTCATAAAGCCCAGGATGAGATCGATCGGGAGTGGGAATATGATTGTTGAGTTCTTCTCCGCCGAAATTGTATTCAGGGTCTGAAATCGGCAAGAAAAATAACATTTAGCGGGACATTCACATTATTACTTACTAGCGTATTACCTATATGCATGAAAACTGTCAAATTTGGAAGCACTTTGGCCCGTATTCATAAAACGGACTTGATGGTGGTTTAACGAAATGAGAAAGGTCAACGTTCGTAAAGCGCATTTAATTTCAAATGTTGACTTGTGACATGTTCCGATAATAATGCCCATTCAAACCAGTAACAGTTAGAAATATGAGGAAAGTTTGCTAAAAGAAACGTAATTCCGGGCAAGGCGATAAGAAACGAAAACGAAAAAATAAAATGTCTATGCCCTCCGGATTAGGTGGACGTAATGTACTCGTTCATGAGACATTTTTCCAAAATAGAGGGCTTAATATATACTTCAACGTGTTTTCACATAAAGTTTAGTACGAGTCCCCACTGGACAATTCCAAGCATGTTTTTACTTCTGGCAGGGCAGTGTCAGTCAGGACAAAAGTTCATGCATAATTTATTAAAAATTATGGTATGGTTGATTGCTTCCAGGTATATATGCATATATGTTTTGCACAAAAAAGCTAGACTTTTTGTGACGGTGCTTGAACCTCACAACTCATAATATCTTTGTCCAACTGACACGCTTACATGAGAGGTTATTTACAACTGAACGTGAAAAACCGTTGCAAGTTTCCCAAAACTGATGGTTTGTTTGTTTGTAACCAAACATAAGGAGTCATATATCATCCAGTAGTATTTAGGCAGCTTCGCATTACTTCGCATTTCGTACTATCGTAATAAATATGACATCATCGTCGATCAATAAAAAACTTCAGAACGGGATTGAACAAGCGAACACAAACTATATGTTGAAAAGCATAATATGACGCGCATTCATAAATGCAAATGGACTAGGTTGACAATATTGATTATCGGCTTCCGGAAAATAAGTATGCTTCTGTTTGCACTAATCGCAAATACATATGCGAAAAATGTGTTTGGTTGTTAGTTATCTTACCTGAAGATATCGGAGTTGGAGAGCTAGAAGAATAACACAAAATAATATATAAAATAAGACTTAATAAGGTCATCTCAATCTCAATCATATTTTGAGTAATAAATGAATATGACAATCAATACAAACAGATTGCAATCTTGCAGCAATAAAAAAATACACAAATAAAGTGGGCGTACCAGCAGGACTCTCTGAAATAACGTCTGAAGCTTCCTTCAAAGCTCGTGATGCCTTTTGTTCTCCTTCGGCTGCGATAACCTTTGCGCGTGCTTCCCGGGCAGCTTCTGCCTCCGCAGCCATTGCCCTTTGCAGTTGAACCGGTAACCGCACATCTTTTCTGTTTTCCGAAACGAAAGGGAAAAAAAGTTTTAGCACGTGTGTAAATGTGTAAGAACACCATTTCTATGCAATACAAACATTGACTAAACTCAATAAAGCTTCAATTAATGATTTGTCCTTCCATTAAAAAGCCACTCTTAATTAAAACCCATCGTAAAACAGAGTCATATAACGGTTCATGCTCCTAAGAACTTCAACTCTTTTTGCTCGGAATACTTTATGCCTTACCATTAGTAATAGGGATGCAGATAATAACTCGATATTCCTATTTCTAACGCTTTCTTCGTGTACAAGTGGCTACCACTTTCAAGCGACTAGTGCTACATAATAAAGTAGCACTTTTCTCCAACGATCACCTCTTCAAAATAGTACGACACATTTATGGGCCAAAATTACTCAGGAAGGAAAAGTGAAAGATGCACTGGAGAGCAATAACATCAGACACTTTCTTTTTTTAAAGAAAAAAGTTACGTTGTTGTACGAGTATAGGTAGTATTCTGTTCCGTACTTTCTCTAATCCTGTGCCTTCGAAGCGAGCAGGCTATGTCTAATATAGCTCCTCCGATTTTACCACGGAGTTTGTACAACATTCTATTCAGGATAGTTCCGATATTTCATGCTGCAGTCATGCACATGCAAATACAAAACCTGGCCTGTACGGCCCATTCCACTTATCCCTTTCTTTCAAACTATTTATAAGGTGGTCGTATTTCTTGATTGTATAAAAACTCGAAGGAGCATCTGTATATAAATAAACTTCCTATATTTATGATGCGAAATGAATGGCATCTACTTACATCTCTACTCGTTCCACTTTAATACCCCAAGCTTCGGTGGCTACATCGAGCGAACTCTGGAAAAAGAAACACATTGGTTAGAATTATTAAATTCCCTTAAATCTTGTTGTCTGGTTATGTTTTGCAGTTCTACGTCGCGCAAATCCAATGCATATGTGAAGATACAAAAACTTTTATCGATTTTCACAGAAACTCGCGATATGAACTTTTACAAGGTTCTATTACGATTTCAATGTTATCAATTATCCACCATCTATCGACACACTAGAGAGACAAATCCCCTCCGTACTCGTCACGTATAAATCGCTCGTATTCAACTATTCAAGATATTATTAGATTGTATTACCCACACATCGTTACCATCCATCTTAATTTTTCACACAACAACTCACCACTCGGCCACTCTTTCATAAATCGCTCGTATTCAACTATTCAAGATATTATTAGATTGTATTACCCACACATCGTTACCATCCATCTTAATTTTTCACACAACAACTCACCACTCGGCCACCCTTTCAGAAAACGGCATTTTGCGTGAAAAAAATTGGCATAATTCGAAAGATATTCAGCGATGATAAAGCTGCCATTCTAAGCTTTTTTCCTGTCACAGGTTATGCCAACATTGGAGTCGAAACTGATGGAGTGAGGCATGAAGTTATTATTATAAAACTTGTAATAAGCTTTTCTGTGTGCCCAACAAATAACACAGAGGACAACTGGCAAGTGAAGAAAAGCATAAAGTACAGCCAGGTCAACATTTCATTATTATTGTAAAGGGTTTGCGAAATTAGTTAGTGGGTGATGATGGGAGAGCATGACACATTAGTGTTGCTTCCTACTGTAGAAAAAAAATTCTGGCAAGTATTACACACTTCTGAGCATTCACACACGAGGGAAAGAATAATATATAGAAACTCTATACAAGAAGATACATATACATCATACTATGAGAAAATGGCAAAAAATGAGTTCATCGCTTGAGTTCTTTTTCTACATTACTTTCAAATGAGACTGCTTTCGCCCATTTCATTCCCATGCAATATTTCTATACGAAGCCAGTTTGGGCACACGACAAGTATTGTGCTCCTCACAATGTGCAATGTGACAGGTGGAAAAAGCCCTTTTCTAAACAATTTATGAGTAGTTGCCCCTGTTGGATGACATCTTTTCTTGTCTCAAAAGCACCCGAATACTATGTAATTTTTATCCTCTTTTCAAAGTTAGTTATCATAAAGGAACAGGGAACTGGGTTGAATATAGATGTACACGTTTTTGCAGTTTGGGAAAACATTGTGTTCAACTACTTTTATAAAGTTGTGCGCTATAGAGCGTCCAGTTTGTTTGGAATAATGCATATTAGTTTATGGAATCGGCAAGCATGTGATGATGTACACACACACGCGATAAGTGCTTAGTGTATTTACAAGAAACAACTTTCAAAGCTCTAAGATGAGGATTATTTTGTAATTCATGTTGGACGTGGGTAGAAGTTTTCTTTCTGAATAAACACGTAGACTCTTGGGAATAGGCACGCATTGGCTGTGTTGCATGTTTAAAAATTGAGGATTGCATGGGGAAAATAAGTGGGTTTCCTGTCCCACTGAGAAAACAATCATTTTTTCCAAATAATGTCTACAAGTAGCAACACCTCACAAAGTGTTGAATGTTCCATAGAGTCTAAAATGTCCTCCACGGTGCCCTTTCCTACTGTTATTGATTTTTAACTATTATTGCCGACCGAAATGATGAGGCTTTTAAATTCTTTAAAATCCAAAAGTGCTTTTTGCGACCGACGTAGAATGTACAACATGGCCGAAATTTAAATCAAACTGAAACTACGCAGAAACGCCTGAGCCGTCGTTTTGGAAAACTACTTACAACCATTACCTGCATTGAATTTGAGATTCCTTCGCGATCGCTGAGAATCTCATGAAGATTTTTCGTCCCAAGAATGTTCCGCAGAGTGGTCTGAGCCAATAGCCGGGTTGATTGGTGTGCATTGGCAACATTTGCAATTGAAACTATTGCGTTACTAACTCGGTAATAGACAACTGCGTCCACACTCACCGTGACGCTGTCCTTTGTAAGAACCTGGAAAGAGGAATGTTGAAAATGAAACTGTGCTTACGACATTTTCTTAATATTTTCTCCGGAGAGGAGATGACAATTTCAATAGGAATATTGTCTCAACGTTATCCTCGTTATCGATGCAATTTCTCCTACCTACATGGGGTAATCATTCTAATGGGGAAAGTGGGTATGGAATGACAGTTCTCAAGTTGCAAGTCATAATATCCATTTTCACTATTTGCAACGAACAAACCCTTTTTCGCCCTTCCGAGAACCCGTAGTTCCACGTGTCAAACTGATATCACTTCAAATGACATTCACACTTGTGAACATGCCACCCCAATAATTTATTACGGGTTCCCCAATTTCTTTGACAAAGTTTCCTTTCCAAAGGGCTAAATGAACAGGGAAAAAATTCCAGGAGAGTTTGTCCCAAGAAGATCATATTTTCTAACTGTCCAACTTCACACCTTGAGCAGTTACAATTTGCCACAAAATTTGCCTACTTTCTCTAAACGAGTTCAAACATAACTAGTTTGAAGTTTTGGAAAGCGTACTAGTTTTTCTTCTGTCGGAAACCTCCATTCACTAAATGGTTCTCATTGTATAATGTCTTGTCTGACTGGCAAAATGAGAGTTCTTGTTATTTTTGCACTATTGTTTCTTTATAAAAAAGTTTTTGTAATTCAGTATTTAAACTGAAATGGAATCTATGTCGTAAATGACCACTGGGTTTAACAACTACGCTAATTATAAATCCACATTCGGTATGCTTTATAATATTGTATTAGACTTGAATGCCAAACCAACCAACTTTTTCAAACTACAACACTCACTTACCTCTTGTGGAGGAACATCAAAGCAACTTGTTCTCAAGTCAACTTTCGTGTAACTTTCGATGCAAGGGAGCACGAAAAAAATACCTCTTGATCCACCAGACTGAAGTCGTCCTAACCGGAAAATCACCGCTCTCTCGTATTCTTGTACCACCTGTTACATTTGAAATTATATATATTTTAACCTTCTCACGAGCTAGAATAACTACCTATAGTTATTTTTACAGAAAATCGTATGCTATAAGCTGTTATATGTAGTTAGTTAATGATGTAGTTTTATTTTCCTGCATATTCAAGACGGCTATGGCAGAGACAAATAATATTATTAATCTACGTTAATCCATTGCATGCCTTGTTTATTCTCAAATGCATAAAATATTGAGGAAGGTTGTCAATTTACTTGTCCACCAGGTAGATAGCATATTATATGTGTTGTAGACACGCAAGTTATATTTGCTAATCTACAGTTGATTAAACATAAGTTGGCTTTCCGCCGCCGAATGATAATGATTACTCGATTCTTACTGTCGTGACATTCCGTCCATAATATCCAGAAATAAGCAAAACCCATACCTGGTAATACAGTGGGACAATTTTACTAATCAATTTTTGTCGCGAGGAGAATATGGAAATTAGGCCAACCTTCGTCAATACCAAATACAGTATACCCATACATGAATAATACTACTTCTCATTCGTTTTTCATCAACGGAAAACCATCAGACCGAGGCGTCACGTCATATCCTATGTTAGATTTACGTGACATCTGAATAACCTTTAAGTTCCGATGTTAACTATATTATCTTATACAACACCAATTACAGAAGAACTACTTACCTTAAAACAGAAGAATAATGAAAAAGGTAGAGTGATAATAACTAGGACCCATGACAGAAAGGTTAGCAAAACGCCAACCACTCCGGATCCGAGGTCATCGCCATCCGCTACAATGTTTTAAAGATAATGCGTCGTATAATTCCAAATTACGTATTCCAAGCAAACAGAAACGTTATAAGAAGAAATGTGCCGAACTTCAATCGATAATTCAAAAGGATACTTGCTAATTCATTTTGAGCTTTTTAGCAAGATGTATAATGTATTCTCAAAACTTCAAATAAAAGAATAAATAAATAGGCAGAAATAGGAAAATATAGAGCATATCAAATATTAAAGAGTGAGCATATAAAGAGAGGAGAGGAGACTGGCAAAAATAGTTGTCAACACTGGTTTTTTTCGCAACTCCGCCTATCTTTTTTGAACATCTCTTCTGCGCAAAAAATATTGCAATGCTGCTTTGAGAGAGAAAAGCTGTAGTTGTGAACTCTGAGGCAAGCCGATAAAAAATTCAATTCTGCATGTAATATTTGTGGAATAAGAAAGTGTGGAAAAAGATGGAAATTGTGGATAGTTTTTGTTTGTAATTGACAATTGATTTACTTGACACCATTGGTTCAGTGCGCGAAACTGGTCTCTCGGCAGATACCCCAAATAACTGACTATGACTGTTACCATTCTGATTCGACTCCATGCTTTAGAATCTCACTCGGAAGAGAGTAACACGGAAAAATCGCCTGTCGATGGAGGCACAAATTCACTTTCAAGTAGGAACTGACGCTTTCATGCTTTCTCTCAATCCCCCAAGACACTCACTACACACAGGGGAATCAATGCCATTAGATCGGATTCCTGTGTCACAACACGATTCACAATATACACCCAAAACTACGTGAAATTTAGGAATTCATACAAATCCTAATTCACCAAGCTGATTAATTGTGTTTAGCAACAACACGCCACACCCGTCCGTCGTCACCTCTCACTGAAACTGTAATTTCCTGAAAAATGGCAAAACGAGAGGAAGCTTTATTTTGCGGAATACGGAATGGTATGCGGATTACCCAAGAGTAACAAGTTAGCAATTTCAACACTTCCGGAAGCTCCACAGTTGCAAAGTAAAAACCGTCTCACACGGCTCACGCCACCAGTACACGAGCCTGCGAAAGTTGGTATTAATTTTGAAAATATATAAACGCACAAACTTTAAAACATGATGCTATAAAACAGGGATTTCAAAATGGTGGCTCATGAAAATCCTTATAATATTTTATAAGGAAAATGGTTCTTAACAATTTCAGTTCCACTTCAGCAATCACGAGTTTTGCATCCAGGCAGAGGACTCACTCGTATGTTCAATCAAATATTGAATTTGCACATTCCGATAAATATGCATTGCCTCATGAATATTATAAACTTTATTCTGAAATACGAAAAATGTGGACGTGACTGATAGTGAGAACTGGCAAGATAGGAATTTGATAGAGAACTAGCCCGAAACTAACGAGCACTCCAAAATACAACTGCGATGTGAGACCTCGTTACGCTATTTCATCCAGTGACGAGCTCGGTATATTCACAATATATATTCAATATTCCTTTAAAAACAGAGACACGGAGAAGTGGGAGGCTTCACGGAATCGTGAGTTGAGTTACTACAGGCAGAAGACCCGTTCTGCCACGATAGCTGGACGGATAATGGTATGAATTGAATGAAAAAAGCCAGAAACATTTGAAGTCAGCTAAAAAAGTAAGTGTGTGTGTAGTTACATAAAGCCGTAGTTTTTCCCCGTTTTCTACTTAGGTAGCCGTCATTACTAATAATACATTAATGCACTAAGCCACAAATGCCAAAAAGACGGGAAGCAACACATCTAATATGCAAGCATGAACGTGACGATAATATATCCTCATCACTATTGCTGTATACATTAAACTCTTAGAAGCAGAGGATATATGCATATATCCATCCTCCTTCTAGCGTGATGTCACTTTTTCCCTCCATGCTATTTTCGATATACTGACATATTATCCTCTTTGAGGTCGGGTTATAACTGGCAGCACGAAATGTATAGTACAGATATGATGAATTTATTGCTTGTACATATAGTCCTAAACTGTGGATGTAACAAGGAATGGATGGATATACTGCTGAACCAAAAAACAAACGTTACTGTGTAGCTGTGTATATAGAGCCCTCCTGTCAGTTCGTGCATCCTGTCATTTCACAAATATGGGAAATTTTACTTTTCAGGTAAACGGTAGAGAAAGTTGCGAGTCGTAGACGTAGGTAGTCCACCTTGTAATATATATTCTTGTGTTTGGAATTCACCACGCAACACAAAAGCAGCCATTACAGATGGAAAATAGGAGGCATGAGTAAGCATGTGGAGGGGATTGAAAAACGAAACTCAATTATACCACGTAGCGTCAATTTACCTGCTGTATTGTGCACATTGTTTGTGCTTGCAAATTTTAACAATTCTGTCGTGTCTCATACTGATGGCCTCATTTTCCCCAAATTATCAAACTCGCAACCAACAACAAATACCACACCACACTAGGTTTGGGGTTTCATTACAGCATGTTTGTTTAATTCTTTGTTCAAGGTTTCCACCGCCTGTAACTGGTAACAAATAATTCACCTTCGTTTGCACTTACGTCGCTCTACATTTCATTACATGTTATTTCAATTGAATACTGTTTCGTAAAAGGCAAGGGTTATTTCAGCAGGAATGCGAATCGAAAGAAAAGGTTAAAGGGGAGTCTATATTGGATGTTTATCAGAGGAATATATAATTATCAATAAATTATCATTTTATTATACTCAACAGCCGAGCTAAAACGCAGCGCAAAGCACAGTGAGCATGACAAAGCTATAGAAATATAATTGCAATTTTTCTCTATCACATCATTTCATTGAATTTATTTCGCCTTTAAACTCATCTTGATACTTATTACTACCGAAATAAGAAAAAAACTGCTGTACGGATAGAATCCAATAGCATTTGGTATAAAAATTCCTACTAACACCAATTTTCATCATAATAACCATCAAATATATAAACTAATGGGAACTGGGTGTAATCGTTCGTTGGAACTTGGGACCAGCCTGACAATCTACCACCACCAGACCACCACGAACATTTCAATGTTTGTCCTAACCCACCACTGCTGGTATGACTCTTAATGACCACAAGGCGACTCCAAATGGGAGACAAAATTGCCAATTGCCAACTAGGAATATGCAATGAAGATATCCAACAGGAAGGAGATAGCAATAAACTTGCTGGACTCGAACTTCGGAAAACGAAGACAAATACCAAAAATATTCCAAATGGCATATGCACACGAAAGTCTACGTCACATTACCTCTTTGCATTTATTTCTCATGGGATACTTCCACGGACTACCTGCAACACCTTCCTGAAGTAAGGTCCTTAAAGAGCGACATATACTAATAAACTATTGACACTGATGGCTCCCTCGAGGGTTTAAGACAACACTATTTTTTCGAGAGCACATTATTCTTGGAGTTTTGCAATGACAATCATGCCATGAAGTGAAGTACATGGCAGACATAGCACAATTATGGCTTTGCAAATAATAAATAAATAATTTCACGCTCAACATCCCATGCTCTTAATACTGCCTACATATTTTATGAACTCATTAGTGTAAAAAATTAAAAGCGTATGACATCAGAGTGTATTTATCGTTGAGGAGTAGGGTGGGTAGAAGGAATAAGAACAATTAAATTATTGTTAGAGAAAAAAAAATACACTTGGTCATTGAAGAAAATTCTCTAATAAGATCTATCCTCGGGAATGTAATTAATTCACTTGTGCAATTACATTATTGCCTCACTTCCTCCAGCATTCCAACCCACGATTATATTCTCTCATGAAAACTAGAAAGAATGCACCAACGAAACAAGCAACGGCACCTCCCACTCGACACCCTAATGACGCCAAGAAGCGCATGCCAAACTCAACCCTACAGACTAAATGTGAATGGGGTCATTGGCAAAAGTTTAGTAACAAATTAAGAACGACATTTATTAGAGATTATACAGAGAGACACTAAAGGAAACAATGTTCACCTAATTCATCATGATCTTTTCTTGGTGTCTCTCCCGCTGCTGCATTCGATCCACTTTTGTTCCCTTGATCCATAGCACGATCAAAATCATGTGGGAGGAGGAGTAGTATAGAGAAAGAGAGCAGACAAATTGATTTTTATTATTTTCCCTTTGTCTGTCTACCTCGATTTTTTCCTTATTGTTGCACTTGAACA
>JAANSN010000510.1:0-56555 GCA_036850665.1 Dicranocentrus wangi
GGTCATGGTTGCAAAGCATATCATCAGCAACTAGGAAATCTTTTCCTCCTAATTCTGAAATAAAAGCATGCGTCCGTCAGTATGAAATGAACTAAACTGATTGCAAGTAGAAAAAAGATGGATGTGCTACAGGTCGTTGTGGTTTACATTACGTCCACAAGAGCAAATAAGGCCTTAACAAAATATGTAACAGGAAGTAGAGGACAACAATTTCTGGAATTGTAACACTACACGCTAATTATGCAATTATTGTGGTTTGTCACACTTTCCTAAAAAAACGTCTTTCCGCTCCTTTCTATGAAAACAAAATTTGGTTTTTTGTTGTCCTTCAAACTTGTTCCTCCTTATTACGGCGTCACCCTAATATCAATCCATGCCATTTATAATGACGCTACTTGTGAGATGTGGAAATGAATTTGAAAGGAGTTAAATTACAACACCAACTACTTTTGTACCTTAAGTACTACTGATGACAACTCACACCATAGCTGGAATTATGGGAATGACCGTTGGTAAATATTACGATTGCGAAAAAATATAATCACGCACACCACCACTCTCACTAAACTAAATTCACTAAATTCTGACAGTGAATCACATGCAGCGTCATCATCATTCCAAACAATTAGCTTGTTGTGGAACATCTCGAGGGGAAAGTTTCGAAATGATTTCTTTGGAACCCTTTCTTTGCTACGCTACGCGTATATTTTGACGCCATTATAGGATGTATAAAAAAATTTAGTGGACCTTATTATTTGACTTTATTTTCTGACTTCTTTCGTGCTAATCATATACATTAAAATGAAGTTCCTAATTGTTCTCATCTTGTCTTTCGTAGTGCCTAAGCAATATTGCCAAAATTTAGCTGGACAATTGGCCATCCCCCATAGTTGGGCGAGTTCGAATTTAGAACACAATATGGACAAGATTGACAAGAGTTTTGGTAAGATATTGCAAAAAAGTTCTTTGGTTTTGTTTAAATTTAGCGTAAAATCAGAAAATGATTGGAACTTGATTTATTCAATTCATTCAATTTTATAGATATGACTAGAAGGAGGAGTAGGAGAATCGCCAGAGGGGCGACATCCATTCAACATTACCTCTGG
The DNA here is from genome assembly GCA_036850665.1 of Dicranocentrus wangi. Lineage (NCBI taxonomy): Eukaryota > Metazoa > Arthropoda > Collembola > Entomobryomorpha > Entomobryidae > Dicranocentrus > Dicranocentrus wangi. Next base: position 1,107 of record JAANSN010000510.1, read on the forward strand.
CCAGGAGGCATTGTCGCCTACGAACTCCACTCCAGTCTCACCGCCCAGGACATGATCGAGGTGGACTCCGCAATGGAGGAAATAAGTGGGAAACTTGCGTCAGCTTTAGAGAAAGATTACCGGCGGACAAGGATTTCACTCTCATTTCAGTAAATAACAGCAATTGCGGTCTAGCCGAGTTGTGTCGGAGGGAAGGGGAGCAGTTCGCCAGTTTTGGGAGGGGCTGTCGTGACCGTTCCACAATGATCCATGAGCTCCTCCACACCCTCTGCTTTGATCACGAGCATGAGCGAAAGGACCGGGACGACTATGTGTCATACGATCACTGTGAGGAGCCGGCTCCAAAGGAGGAAAATGAGTTGGGCTTCCTCTACCACTACCCGTATGACTACTATAGTCGAATGCATTACGACTGTGGAGGGTGCAGTGGAGGGAAACCGAAAATGGAGGGGGTGAAACATTGTGGGCGGGATATAGTAACGGGTTTAGGGGTGATGGATGCAGACAAAATTAACGATCGCTATGATTGTCAAGGTTAGAAAAAAAGTAATTTACAATTTTGGTGATGCATTAAACGGGAAGAAAGAATTTTTTCACAAATACTAATTTCCTTTTAGGCTGCTTCTCCCACCGGTGGCGAAGCCGGGGAATCTTCAAAAATGCCAGAATTATTCCAAATATGCTGACATTCGACGGATTAGGAATTATCGGAATTTGTCGGGGATACATTTTGGGGAATCTTGTTATCGGTAGTTATTACAGTGCGACAGGATGGTGCCATTTGCCTGGTGGTGGGCTGAAGTACAACCTCGCCAATAATATCCAAGTGCTGACTGTTCGAAGCGGGAAAGAGCTGGCCTATTACAGCCTGCTCAATCGCACCGAGTACGACGAGAAAACCCATTCTGTCGTCGTGGCTGGAATGAATTCGGATGGCGTTGCGGGTCACGTGGGGGGGATCTGGCTGGAGGACGACACCGCTGCCCCTGCAAGTAATGGAACAAGGCCAACAACTACCCTTTACGGCACGCTGTGGTCTCCCCCTGGTAAAAGCGAGACGGCGGTTCCCCAAATTAACTTGGCTGCCGACGAAGTTGTTGAAAAGCATTATTCCAAGGGATTTTTCATTCTGGTGTGTAACGGTCAACATGATGGGCATCATCACCCTCCACCTCAAAGTAGTAGTAGCAGTACAACACAAAAACCTGTATCTACTACTGTGACGACACGACGTTCCACGACAACTACAGCTACCCCACCAATCCCTCCCACAGTTACGCCAACAAGGAAACCTGCGCTCAACAATATTGCACTCAGCTCTCAAAGTCCAAAGTGGTCAAGTTGCGGCGTCATGCTCCTAGTTTTAGTTTTCATTAGTCGAGTTATCAGCAAAATCAATACGTTGTAAGGGATACGCGAACTTTGATGATGATGAATTTTCTATTTTAAAAAACTAACGTTGTCATACTTTATTATATTTGACAGTAACAAATAATAATTTCACGTCAAATAATAATTTAGTCATCATGTCTTCACGTGTCTTCATGCCTTCGAACACGATAGCAAAGCTATAAACAATATTATTAATTTATCGACACTTTTACCTAAGGTTACAGAAGCAACATGTTCTGCCAAGAGATATGAAGCTGGATGGACAAGCTTCTGGTAGTTCCGGATTTAATTCAATTTTCATCATATTTCATGCACTCCCAGCCTTCTCCTTGTTGACATATAATTGTGTTGTCGGGCTTTTACCATATACAGGTCCAACTTTTAACTTGTAAATCTTTAATGGCCACATAAACCTTCGTAATTAAATTCTGTCGTCTCTCTAGGAAAAGTAAAGCAGGTGTAGCTAAACTTTCTTGCAGAATACGGCAGGTTGCCTTTGCTCAGGACAAAGAGGTGGCATTAAGCAGTAAAATTTTTAAATTTGTTTGCTTGGAGAAAATACTCGCATGGATATGGGAATTCAGAGTTGGCTCAAACCTCGAAAATCGTTCACTATAAGGTTTTTTTCAGGACATTTATTTTAAGTGACTCCAACGCCGCCGGTCCCTCGATGAAAAACGGGAACAAACTGGTAAACCAACTCCAGCGTCTTTTATCTTACATTTTATTGGCTTCGTAGGAGGGTTGTCTTTCGGGAATAAAATTTTTGAGCCGCTTGAAAAACCTCATTTGTTTGTTGTAAACCTCACGCCTCACGGGCAATTTAAGCGTTTTTCAAAAAGGTGAAAGCAATAGCGAGCTGTCTGTCAACGGTAGTCGGTTATTTATTTGCTTTTACCCACGTAAAAGACAGATTATCAGGAAAATGGTGTCGGGTGTCCAAGCAATCAATATGCTTATGTTTACCTTGGCCATCGGAGTAAATTATGAATTACATCAGTTGGGCATCAATTTTCAGAAAATGTAAAAATAAATTTGTCATTGTCTTTCAAAGGGCACATGAAAGCTGACGCACATTCTTTTGCACTACTGACGTCAATCGACTCATCATATATAATTTTAAGGTACCCTGTTTCTCCTTATTTTGGAAATTCTGCGACTGGCCTTTGTGATATAGTGGAATAGTATTTGTTACTGAGTTTTCATATTATCCCAATTAATTTCCAGTAATTTTGTCGCGCCCACAACGAGGTTCACTAAATAGCTATCCTGTGTTTTTAGCCCAGTGATGATGATCCATATATTATTCCACCCAGAGAAAAGATGCTCACATCCGAGTGTTTGCTCCCGACGTTTGTAAAATACCTAAAGTCGGCTAATCAACTTGGCGGAATCCCATTCAAGTGGATTCCTTGCCAAAACAAAATCTCCAGCACCAACACATCCTCCCCTATCGCCAGCCTTTACCACAAATGTTCTCTAACTTGGATTGGTACGTGCGTCGCCCTGGTCACCTTCCGACTGGCCTCAGAATATTCCCTGGATGATAAAGTCGGGCTGGCAGTTAATACCTTCCCTACAATCGCATTTATACTGGTAGTGTCCATTGCGATTGTTTATCACAGGGAGGGCGAGGACGTGGCCCAGCTCCTCAATGCCGTCATTTCTCTGAGCGAGCGAAACAATGGTGAGTTTAATATCATAAGTTGGATTAATTCTATCACTGTTCCAAACATCATCATATGTATTGATTTAAATGGAAATCTGGGCATTTACACAGCCAAGTGGAAAGCTTGTTCATTTAAACTCAAACCCATGGTGGACAAGCTATTGAGCACTCTATTCAATCGAGAATCATCCACAACTGCTGATGAGCTCCCCCACCACCGGCTCCACCTCAATCCAGCGATCTACACTGCCCCGAAAAACCTGGATGCAAAAGAGATCTGTGTGGTCCTCCTTCTAAAATATGGTTTTACTCTGAACGGCTACTTGGCATATTGTCTCCCCTTTGTAATCCAAACCATATTTCCTTGCGCTTCAATAAACCTTACAAGATCCCTCCTGCCAGCCTGTTACTCAGGACGCAGTTCCTCCAATCCACCACCAGACAATGCATCATCCTCCTTTCACTTTGTCATCAAAGCGAGCTTGGCATTCTTGGTCAACATGCACTTCACCCTGTTTCTATACTCCTGCTCCATGGTTTTCTTTTCCACAGTGATCCTTGTTCCGGTCACAATTGGGGCCGTTTTGAAACAAATTCGAGGGGAAATGATGATGATGATGATGATGATGATGAGTGGGTTCACTGGTGCTCCAAGTGGGAATGTCGTCACCCATCCCACCAAGCGACTCCGGCAACTGGAAATCATCAATGCAATGCGTTCAACGTCATACATCAAAAGACCATCACCGGGCTGATGATTGTGGCTGTCCTGGGGATTGAAATCGTGCTGGTGAATGCAGCTATTAAAGTGGGCGACTACTCCAATCCGTTGCTCCGGCCCTTCATGAGCCTAGCTCTGATGATAACCATTGCGATCTACACTTGTTTCCTGCAAACCATGGCAGACGTGTGGACCCAGTCAACAAAAACATTGGCGTCCATGAAAAGTGGAGGAGGAGGAGGAGTACGGAATAAGAGGCATAGTGCCGCTCTGAACAAGTTTCGGATTTCCTGCAGACCTCTCAGAATTTGCTTTGGGTGGAACAATTTTGTTCAACAGCTCACGCCTCTGGTCGCTCAAGGATATGCTTTGCAACAAACCGCAAACTTGCTACTGCTCAGCTAATAAAGTACCTTGAAAAAATACAAAATCAAACTTATTCCCGTCGTCTAGTTTGTTGTAAAGCTACACCTATCAAATTTGGTGCACTAGTAGTATATCCGTCCGTCAACGCATTCGTAGCAGTAATTCAAAAATGAATTTCGCTTTTCGAAGAGTTATAAAAGTTAAATAAATAATTAAATCGGCAATTGGATGGATAGAATCGGATCTGCGTGGATTCATGTGTTTGTGAATAGGTAGGTATAAGTATTTTTTTTTGTGAAAAATGGTTACTGACATAGTTTACATAATTTTATTTTTCTCCCGTTTATCCAATCGCATTACGTCATAAGATACATAATTTACTAATAAATCGGAATTTCAACTTGTCTCACAGGATTCGTCTTTTTGGATTTTTCCACGACAAGGTCACCATGTACATTCGTGTTGATAAAGGAAAACTCGGAGCAGTAATCCGGAACGCCGTCGTTTAGCTCTGTGTGAAAAAGCTGGAGTCCTCGACTCTCCAGCCCTTCCAGCAGGGGCAAAACTGACGAGTCAGCTCGGTCCGTGGGCGGAGGATGCTGAAGTGAGCTATTTAAGCCAAAATGGAACTCAACCTGAAGCTGTCCCACAGGGAGCTCCTCCTCCTCGTCAAAATCATCCAGGAGCCTGGCCAAAGTTTCATATTCGCTCCCCTCAATGTCAACCTTCAGTATCTCGATCCAATCCTGCCCATTTTCCTTCATTAGCGCCTTTATCGTTCGAGTTGAGTTGGAGTTGCTTCCTCCGACTGCCAACTTTTTAAAAGTTATCCTTGGATGTGGAAGGGACAGTGGACGCCCTATTGTATTAACGGTATGGTCGTAAGCAAAAACTCGGCAACGAGTAGTTTCCAGCACGGCTGCTTCAAAGGAGGACTCGCCGTTTACTCCAAAGGAAAACAGTGCGCATGAGTGATCCAGGTTGGAGGAATGTAGGTGAAGCAAGCCACAAGTCCATTTCCCTCCGTCGTGCTCCTTACCCGTTCTCTGCAGATGTTCCGCCTTGCAACTCACAGTTGGAGTGATGGAATCCCAAAACGGCTGTTTCCTTTTGTTCCAGCTATTTCGAAACTTTTGGTTCTCCTTCGGAATGTTTCTCCAGCCTGGGCGCCGCCCTGCTGCAAATGGACCATGGAGACCAGCTTTCTGTGGAACTTTCTGCAGTAATTATATAAAATAGGAAGAAACACGGATTAAAAATAATAAGTATTATTTCCGACCCACACGACATGTTTGCGCTTGCTTGTTGTAATAAAAAATTAGAAATGATAGTCGAGCTTACTTTAGAATAAACTTCGCCGCTAACCCGGGTATTCCATGTTTCGTTGTGAACGAGAAACGCTAAAAGGAGTAGTAGAGCCAAAGCATAGACGGCTTTGAATGTGGCTTGGAATTTTGTTGCCTTTGCCATATCGAACGAATATTATGGATTTTTCTTTCCTACTATATTTATAATAACGAAGGGGAGGGGATGGTAATAGTATGGGAAGAGATGTCAGATTTTACCAGTCAAATTAAATAGCAATCAGTGTATTATCAATTTCTGGCAATTAGGGATAAAATGTGATGGAAGATACAATTGATGATAATTAAAATTTTATTAGCTAAGGATAAGCTGTGTCACGGATGTCCTTTAAGCAGCACAGACGTTGATACAAGAATGAGTTTTAAAACTGAAAAAATCTAAAGCTGGACTCGATCTTGTGAAGCTCAAATTCATTATTTTATAACACAAACTAAGACAAACTATGTGCGTGATATCGCCCTAAGGAGACAGCCGTAATAAGATATTGATCCACATTGACACTATCACGAATAAATTTTGTAATTACTGGCATCGGTCCACAGTTTCCGACGAAAAGTAGATTTATCACGTGCAGTTTTGGAAAAAAATGTGGTGTGCATAGACAATTAAGTTATAAGTAGAATCTGTGCGAGATTGATTGGCTAAAAGCCAAAATCGGGGATGACCTCATTGACTTTGACGTTGTCATTAAGTAATTCACACAAATTATACATACATATTAACCTATGTACAATACAACCAGATAATTTTGCCATGCCGTCAAAGTACGCTAAAGTATAAATCAAATATAGGTGTATATATTATTGTACACGTGCAAGCGTGGTATGAAAAAATATGAATGTTATGACATTGTCATAAGAAATGTGTAGAATATAATGCATACGTTAGTGCATTCCAATCTTGAACTTCTTAGTAAGTGAGAATGTGTCAATTTATAATGTCATATCATATTATTTTATTATTATTGTCATTATATCATAGAATATGATTTTATTGTCATTATATCATATTATATCATATCATACTATCGTGTCAAATTGATTGATGGAAACTACGTCTTTTACTGTTGTATTTCAGTTCTTAAGTGTGAAACTGGGTTCTAGAGTAATCATTTGGATAATCATGATGTTCGTGTACAGATTACTATGTAATTCATTTGTTGATCCTAATTTGGATAAAGTTGTAACGTTTCGCTTCAAAAATATTATGAATAAAATTGTTATTTGATTTAGAAACGAGTAGAACAAAACGCCCCTTACAATGTTACCTGAGAATCATCTGTCCACTTGTCGACGTTTGCCCGTTTTCAATGTTTCGGCAGGATATTTGTGTGTATAATTAGTATACGAGCGTCGCCTAAATAATACATTACTGCTGCATTGATTCTAAATTCTGTAGTGAGTGTTCCAATGTCTTACAACGCATTTCGTCATAAACTAATACAGTAATCCCTAGCAAAACGCATTTGTATGCATTATGCCACTGTTTCATATAAACGAGCAACTCGTGACCTTGTTAAGTCATGTAGTTTTGAAAAGAATTCGTTAGGTATGCTGGACTTTAAAAAAGCCGATACTGGAGTTCTACTCGGAATCGCTCGACATACAAGATCCAGCAAGTAGTGTTGAATTGCAATTACTGTTTTTATCGATCGAGCTGGTAAACAATACACCTTTGAAAATTCAGGTGTATCAATTCTGCGTCTCGAATAACGGGCCAAAATAAATCATACGCTGGCAGTGGTGTCTAATAGTATGTACTAATTTTCTCAATCAAGCTGGCACACCATAAACATTTAAAATAGCATACTTTGTGCATTTGTGTCTGGAGTAACGAGCCAAATATACTCTACTTCTATAAAAAATGGTGTCTAATGGTAAGTACTAATTTTCTCGATCGAGCTAGTGCACTACAAACATTTAAAATGCATACTTTGTAAAATTATGTTGGCGTAACACGCGGCTGAAGGTTACAGATGTCCTTAACGGGATAGCTGTGAAAACAAGAAATAATTTTCTGTACCACATTGGCACACCATAAACATTTAAAATTGCCAAGTTTGTCTCACTAAGTCTGGATTGATCTAGTTTTTGTTTGTATTTTACAACCTGCGAGGGCGGCATTCAATGGAAATACGAACACGTCCACGAAGCGGAATAACTTAGCTCACTGCCCAATCCTTACTAACCGAACTTATAGTCTTAGTCAACCTAACATACCTCAACCTCAATATAACCAACCCAGACTAATCCACGCAACAAATCCAAACCCACGAAAAACAAACCAAACCGAACCAAACTCCACACCATCCCAAAAACCCATAGCAACCAAAAAATTCCACCTCAGCTAAAAACACGCTCAATCAACTTGCATAAAACCCTCCAATTCAATTCAACGTACACTACAATTTCCTGACTTAGCACCTTATCTGCTTTTGCATTATCTGTTTAATACTCCTATCTGATGTGCTGTGTATCGGTCAATAACTGTATACTGATTTCAATTCTACAGCATCAATGCGTGACCGGCAAGTTCCCTCCGGGAAGCATGCTAATGCGAATACATTAGTATAACATGTTACACTGATACATCTTCTACTGCAGGTGTCACTGGATGCACTAGAAGTACGTGTTTTATGTTAGTTTATATAATATTTAGCATACTTGTATATTGTGATTTGACTTGCCGATTCATAGATTCTTCTCTACTGATGCCGACTTTGACTCCCATGGTAGTGTTGGTAGAACACGAAGAAGTGAATCTACCTGGCACTTCTTGGAATCTTGTTGCCCAGCCAGTTCTGCGTTCTATCCAGCCAGACGGAAATTCTCAGTCCAGCAACAGCCATCTTCTTTTGAGCTGGCTTCTGGAACTGACTGTCAACTCGAGATAATTGAATTTCGGAGTGTGAGACCAGAAGTTGATGAGGGGGGACCAGATATCTGATAATTTATGTGCATCTGGAGGTTGGCCTTATGGAATCGTGACAGGGTCTACAACCAGACACATAGCTATCGGTGGTTCTAATGGTTCTGCTATTAGAATTATACATGGGACTGTGGCTAGGTCTGCGGTTGCAAGTAGTTCAAAAGGGACTACAGCGGAACGTCAATCTGACAACGGGTCCGTTGGTGCAGCGGAGATGTCTACAACTAGAACTCTTATGGAACGTCAATTTGGAAACGGGTCCGTTGGTGCAGCAGTCTGCAGTTAGAACTTATGTGGAACGTAATTTTTTAAGTAGACCCATTACGACTGTGGATATGCCTGCAGCTCATACGGGACGTTCTTCTGGAAGTGGACCCGTTGTGGCAGCGGCGGTCCCAAGAACGACTGGCACTACGTTGGACAGTTCAGCAGGGCGTGAGTCAGCTGAGACAGTGGATGTGAGACAATTTCATTTCAGATTCCACCCACGCCGACAAACCATAATGTCTGTCACTCTACACAGCTATTGCAATTCGTTGCTGATCAAATAAAACAGTGGAGCAATGGAATCAATATAGTGTCTCCTTCTTCTGTGGCTTCGTATGTATCCGTAGGTGCGTCTTCATCACCCCCGTTTACAATGGCTTCATCATCACCTTCGTTGCTGGCGGTTCAAAGTCAACTCCATCCGTCGGAACTTTTTCATTTCCCCCGTTTGCTGGTGATCCAACATCAACTCCATCCACCGGAACTTTGTCATTGCCCCCCATTTGCTGGTGCTCCAACATCAACTCCATCCGTCGAAACTTCGCCATTGCCCCCCGTTGGCTAGTGCTCCAACATCAACTCCATCCGTCGGAACTTCGTAATTGCCTCCTTCTACAAGTTCTTTGCTGCGGTCAACTACAGAGGATTTGTCGTCGCTATCATCTACTGGGACCTTGTCGTACCCTTCAACTTTTCCAAGGGCTCATCCACTCAGCGACCCTTGCAGTTGACAACAACTACTGTTCCGTCTTTGTCGTCCTATGTAGGTTCTGTTATTGAAAATGTTCGGTCCTTATCGGACCAGCCTCGGCCTATTCCTGCTGCCAATGTCTGCTTCCACTGCTAACCAACCCGCTCGCCAATACTTACGAGCCAATGCTAAGTATGCTAAGAATCTGGCTATGCAACATTCTAGTTACAAAAATCCAGTATAGATACCTAAAAATCGTAACATGAACTGTTTAAATGCACGCGCTAAGCATTCTTAAGCTACACGTAATGCTCCAGGTATTATACATGCCCCCTTTCCATACACTTCAAACAATTTAAATACACGTACTGAGCATTCTCAAGCAACTGGTAATGCTGCAGACATTATACATGCCCCCTTTATACACTTCAGGACAGTATCATCTAACAACCCTACGCTCTTCGATCCAGAAAATAAGAACGCTCATTTAATTTCAAACAAGTCAAAGAATAAAGTCATTATAATAATTGGAATTTTTTATTTGAATTTAATTGATTTTTTCCCTTTTGTCATACATGTAAAAGTGGATTTATTTTGTGAACCGATACGTGGTTATCAAGAAAACTTTCTTAGAAAATGACCTGAAAATATTTTATTTTGGATTTCGTAATGAATGAGGTATACATTTAATGCATGGAGTAGCATATATGTTTGGCTGGAGGTGGACATGGCTGGTGGCGAGCATTCAAACAATGTGTCTCTAAGACAGTAGGCTGTACGTAAATACGTTATGCATTTCAAGCTACCGTATGGTCATGCATATGCAAGTGTGCCCAAATCCAGTGCAGTGGTAGTCTATTTATCACACGTATTCATATATCACTGCAAGTTTTGTAGAGTGAGTCAGGGACTCATAAGCATAATGCTATTTGAAAATAGAAATAGGATATACTCTGCACTTCAATATTTTTGGGACAGAGGTACAACAGCAGCACAATACTCATTCATCCACAGTAAACCTGTTTCCAGAATGAAAAGGCCGAAGATGAAAGTAATTCGACAAAGGGAACGGAATTCACTCGGAATGATTTTACCCCTTTTTTACTTTATAATCTATCCACATTTCCCGAGCACCTCATCACGGGGTGTGTGTCGGCGGACATGGTTACGTACACACTAAAATTAGAGATACGGATATTTTAATGCCTTAATTTATTTCCATTTGTGGCACATAATTTGTAAAGGGAAAGCGTGGAGTGTCAACAAGTATTTAGTTTGCTGGAGAGTGGAACTTTAAACTTGGACACGAAACAGAATGAGATTTTTCTCTTCTCCATTTTTTTGGGTGAAACCCAAAACTCCAATTTCCAACAAAACCAAACATTCACATAGAAAATTAAAAAATTGCTTGGCACTGACCCATGGCTCGTGTGTGTGTGTGTGTGAGGTAAAAAGCCAAGCTGATTTTGTTGCTGCCTGAGCGGTTTCATCTGGATAATTGTCATTTTGAATTTAGATCCATGCATGGATTTCATTTTCATTAGTTTCCAAATCCAATATTGGAGGAGGAGGAGGAGGCAGTCTAAATTTTGCAGTGAGGAAAACAATGGGGAAACAAGAATTATTTTTTCCCTATCTGCCTACCTGTCTTATTCCTTCGGATTGAATTCCAGCGGCGAAGGAGAGTGCCGACGGTGGAAAGAAAATCGTTTTTCTCTACAAAATTGCAAGTTAGACAAGAAACTCGGAATTTTTTTTAAAGAAACGGGAAAACGGAGAGGAGAATGAGATCAAGAAGGAATGTGAAAGAAATAGAATGCTAATAATATGCTGATAAGAGTCATGTCCAACAAGTCAACAGTGTGTCCTCACACACAGACAGGATAAAAAAGTCAACACACTTGATCGCCTTTACACAAAAACAGGATAAATTGGAAAAGACGACGGGGTACAAACAATGCATCGCTCGCCTCCCTTGGTCACTCGGAGTCGTAATACAATACCCCTGTAAAACTCCTAATTAACAGAGAGATTTATGTCAATTTCAGTAGTGCCATTTGGTAGATAAGGATTTTCTCCCGAGTTTTCCCTCACTCCCGTGCCATGCATGCATATCTAGGAACTGGAGACGTTTCTAACTATTTCCAGAAATATTTGTTTATCGAGTTCCCGGTTGCGTGGATACGCTACTGGACACAGTGTTTCCTTCGTATATTTTGGGAACATATGTGTTACTCTTTGCTTACCGGCGTAAATGGAAATAATCCAGGTACATCGCAAAACTCATTTTAGGCAATCGAGCTGCTGTCAATGGCAAACTGGGAAAATTCTCAATCTTTATATATAAAATCAGGGATAGGCACTTACCATAAAAACAGGGAAAGAAATAATCCGTAGTATTTTCAAAAACACAAACTTACACTAAAACGCAATTAAGTATGTATTTGTAGAATTGTGTGCATATTTTATGGAATGAAAAAGTAAACTTTATATTAATAAATTTCCACAATTCGTCTCCAGCAACCTTGTAGGTTTGGTTGGTGTCTGTTCCTCCTTCAACTTTTTTAGAACTGAAATTGCAGACAAACCAAAATCCATTATATGTATTGGTGCTGCTCCGTTGAAGGTGAAGACGGGAAAATTTGTAAGGGTGAGCTCATGAATCTGTCGTCGGTGAGAAAATTTGAGTGCACTGACAGAACATTTGATCATGAACGACCAACTGTGAAAACTTTTGACCCATTCGCTCGTTCCCATTCTAAAAATATGATCTCTTTATAAAAACTGGCAAACGATATATGGACATAGAGTAAACAAAATACGCTAATTTCAAATATGATATTCATTTTTTGTAAAAAAAAAGTAAACGGAGCCACAGTGACCTTTTAAAAAGTAATTAGTTTGAGAAAATATATTTTTAAAATAACAGATGATACATGCTACGTTTAGACGCAGAATTCGAATTTATTATTAGTTTTTCTCAAAAATATTTTCTTCGAAAGTTATAAGCCGTTTTTCGACTTACGTTACGTTACTCAAAAGTTAAAATCTTCAATACCTTCTGTATTCAAATGGTGAGGTTTATTTGACGAGTTTTACAAAAACGATTATTTATCATTTACTTTGTATTTGACCGATGTACTTTGTTTACTCCATTTTCATACTTCGCTTGTGTAGGTGCGACTGACACCTGAAACCATTTGCTCGTAAGCCCAATATTCTTGGGGTACCTTAATTAGGTATAATAGTCCATAAAATCGCGCAATCTACTAATGCTTTCTCACATTGCAATTCTTTCGGGTGTCGTCGTACAAACAGCAAATAGCAAGTAAATTGAATAACAAACTTTACTTTTTTAGGTTTCCCAATCAATAAAAATAAACATGCCAATACAATATAGCGTATTATAAGTACAATTCATCTGGCCTTTCCTGTGGATAGAGAATACTAATAAACTAAACAAAAATGAATTTACACGCTGACAACATGCCGTACAAGCAAAGGAAAGAGCAGTGCTTCGGAACGAACATAAAAAAGGAATACCTATGCCATTTATTACGCCTCCCCGAAACAGTCAAATCCAATACTTACGTGACAAGAGGGATTTCAGCAAGGACACTTTATTCCTGAAGCTGTCCGCTTTTTCAATCACTTTTACGTTTATATATAGTCTAGTTTTTTAACAGAACAAACCTGTGTCTCGCCTGTCACTCAAAGTTGTCAATATTATATGCTCGTGTTCACCACGCTTTCAAGGTTAATAGCAAAAGCGAAGCGTAGTTACGGAATCAGCAATTCCATTCGAGCAACACTCATAAAATGACATTGGCTTACGGAAAAGGAGGAAGACTAATGTCATTTTTCGGACATGACAGCCAGAGCTGAATACTTTTGTTCCTACATCTTGAACATGTGAGTAGCTCATGTAATTGCTGTGCATTATACATTTCTGTTGATGGTATTTGCTTGTTCAAAAACATTAGTTTTGTCGTGGTTATTATGCGTCAATGTTGGTCCAGTCCACAATTTCTGTTAGTCAACTAACTGACTAGCTATAATCCATTCCCCCACGAATAAAATCATAATGCTTACGTCGCAGTGTTTGCTCCCAAGTTTCGTCAACTATCTACAACTCGCCAATCTCCTTGGGATATTTCCCTTCAAGTGGAATCCTCTCAAAAATAATAAAATTGTCACGATAACATCATCCCCCGCTGAAAAATGGTATCACAAGGCGAGCCTGACTTGGTTTGGGGCTCTGGTGGCTATAGTGATAGCTCGTGTAGTGTCAGAAGAATGCTTTTCACCGGATGATAAAGTCGGGCTCGCCTTTAATACATTCATTGCGATTTGTCTAATGCTGCAAATCTCTGGCGCGGCTGTGTACCACAGGGAAGCGGAGGACGTGTCAGCATTTCTCAATGCCGTCATTTCCCTGAGTGAGCAGAACAATGGTAAATAAATAGCTTACTAAATTCAATCACAATTGCATTATATTTCTAACATTGTCACTTGTCTACTTTCCTCTCGTAATTATAAATTTAGCCAACTGGCAATCAACCTCATTTCAATTTAAAATCCTCTTGGAAAGTTTGATGACCAATCTGTTTCGTCGAAAATCGGCACGGGAAAATCTATCCCGCACTAGTAGTAGTGCTGTCTACACGGCCGCAAAAAACTTGGACACTAAAGAAACCTGTGTCATCCTCCTTTTAAAATATGGAATGTATCAAGGTCGCTATTTGGCATTCATGTACACGCTCGTGGTCCTCTACAGATTCCCCTGTGCTCCGATAAATCCTGTGAGCTGGCTGCTGCCAATGTGTTCTGAAGTAGCCAAATCCACTCCGGAACCAGCCGCAACAAGTCACTTTTTCAAAATGAGCCTGGCATTCTTGGTCAACATGCACTTGACCATGTTTGCATCATCCTGCTTCATCATCATTTTCTTCACCATGATCACTGTCCCCGTAACACTACGGGCCATCCTGAAATCCATTCGAGCTGAGATGAGCTTGTCAAGTGGTCACGCTACGACAACAATGATGACTCGTTACCGTCAACTGCAACTCATCTGCAATGCGTACAATGTCATACACCAAAAGAGCATAACAGGAGGGACGGTTGTGGGGCTGTTGGGAATTGAAATTGTGACTTTATACGCCGTCACTAAATCATCGGCGGGAGAATCCTCCAATCCCATGATGCTCACACTCTTTATGGTACTAATGCTAATGATGATAATTGTGGAGACCACTACTCTTCTGCAGATGATGGCCGACGTGTGGACAGAGTCAGAAAAAACCCTGGCAGCCATGAAAAGTTGTACGGGGATTTCAAGTCTAAGCAAATTTCTGTCATCCTGCAGACCTCTTAGAATTTGCTTCGGGTGGAATAATTTTATTGAGCAAGACACACCCATTCTCAGTCAAGGATTTGCTTGCCAACAAACTGCAAACTTATTACTTGTCCGCTAACTTTATCCAAAAATATGGTAGAATATTCAATTCATTGATGTGCATGTGTAGCCGAACAATTGCCCAAATGCAAAATAGTAGCCAAACAGTTGCCCAAATGCCAAATAGTAGCCGAACAATTGCCCAAATGCAAAATAGTAGCCAAACAATTGCCCAGATGCAAAATAGTAGCCAAACAATTGTACAAATAAAAAAAATTATCGAATCAGCCGTCTCGGTGTGTGTTTATAAAATTCTAATCTTATTACGAAAATGCAATTTGTTCGTAGTGGAAAGATATCTATGAAGAATAACGCAAGTCCACAGCCGGGTTAATTCAATTTCTGAGCATACGAACTCGGAGTTTTCTTCATATGGAACAACTTTTGATGCACACTAAATGATTTTTTCACCATGCTATAGTTTTCACCTTACCAAATTACTCTTAGCATACTAAATATGTACTCTTAGCATGAATTTCTACAAATATATAACTTTAGATATAACAATTGTAAATATAACGACAAATCCAATTTATATGTCTATAGAAAGCACGCTAAACACTTGGATGTCTTTTAGGAACGAATATTTCGTATATATTATTAATAGGAAGATTTGTACTAGTTTTATGAGAAGGAACTTTGGACTCACAAAATTATACGTTATGATTTCCATAGCAATCTATGATGTACACTATGTTAAGGTTATTGTAATACACAAATCAGGTCATGTTTAAAAATTAAAGCATTGGCGGAATATTAAATACGTTGCTGCAAAGAAAAGTTAATGTATGTTGCTGATTATAATTGACTACAACAATACAATGTATTAGTACTGCTATCCTACAATGCCGTCCAATTGATAGCTTGGTACATGAGTTTCTAACGATCAATTAATTGATTATTCCTTAATATTTCTAAAAATATTTTGACTTGAATGAATCTAAAGATGATTGCTGAAAATTGCTGATTCATTAGTAAATAACTTGTCATTAGCTTTCCAGCGACCGACAAACTCTAACTTGCCATTTAAAAAAACCCTTGACCTCACAGGCAAAGGCTCAAAGGCATTTCCTCAACTGACATTGGCCCAAGTAATCGAACTTTAAGTTTGCTGCCAATTTCAATAGCTTCTGGCAGGGATAACACTCCATGGTATCCTTCTTCTGCTCCATATTGTGGTAGTTACTTTGAGCAGCAATCTCCATTTCTACAGATTTGTGGTTTGAGGTGGACTGTGTTGCAAAGTAACCCGAATTTAGATATAAAATCTTGTACGGCACGCGCCCGGCAAATATTTGATGAATAACTGCAAAAATAAGCAACATTTGGATATTTAAAGGGACATTCCTTGCGATGAACAGACTCTTGCTTTGATAATGGATCCTGTAGGGCAACGAAAGGTGGACCTTAAAAGCTTTGATTACATTCTTGGTCAAAAATTTACAAGAGTCCGCTCAGTGACTACCTGAGTAGTAGGAGATTATAGGGGGACGACTGATTGTGGTGCTTCAATTAGAAAGGCTGAGTTGTTGCCAGAAATTGCGCAATATTTAGGCATTATATACAGGTGTGTAGAAGGTGTAAAGGTATGGCATACCTATATATGTTAACAGATGATGTTAGGTGAGGAATGGTAATGTGAGGTTTGCTTTTTAAGATGCTGATGCCTCTTAGTAATACGAATTTGCTATTGCCACGTATGATAAACATATTGTTAGGAAAACAACATCTATGCTTGCTTGATACAAAATCCAATATAACAATCAGTCGGCTGTACGTTTCAGTAAGTAATAGGTATATGGTGGTTGGGTATTCACTGTGGAACAAAATAAGTCAGCTGAATATTTTGTGGGGAATTTGCATACTCGAAATTCTTTCGGATATTTCATGAGGAATTTACTTACTCGAATTTGTTTGCGTATGCGGATTATTGACTTCGTCGGTTAGGAGAATATGATAAGAATGCCTGACAAAGATTATCACGAAGAATTTTTATACGCCCTCCATCGTAGATTAGTCTTTTTTCGTCTTTCATCCTATCAACATCGTCAAAAATTACTAATATCGTCAATATGAAGTTTCTTTCACTTTTATTTGGTGTAGTGAGTTTATCACTATGTTGTGATCGCGAGTTGAATTGCGATTCGTGTGTTGCTCAACAAAAATGTAAGTACATTGTGGATTTGGACAACAATGGATATTGTGCTTTGAAAACGGCGAAAGTTGGATTTGCGCGTGTTAAAGAAACCATACGTAATCAGTGCGACAAGACAAGACAGATAATTGCAGGTAAGCTTCTATTCAATTTTATTTTCTATTTTATTTCATCTCGAGTATGGTTTAAGTGCGTATATTTTTTAGTTATAGAAGAAATCAAAAAGGAGAAACAAGAAGGAACCACCCCAAGAATCAAAGATCATCGAACCATTACCAATTACAAAAAAAACCAACTCAACTGACTAGTGTTGAAATACCTCGGATCTTGCAAGTATACAAGGTCATGGAAGCGTTAACTACGCCAAGGCATACAATCAGAAAACCTATGGTTACTGAACCTGTAACAGTGATATCAAGCCAGACTGTTGAAATGGCTACTACTCAGATGCAAATCCCACAAAGTACTAATACTGAAAACCCCATAACTGAAGACGCAAGTCATAAGGTTACAACTAGTATGCCAATCTCAACAACGAGTCGTCCAAAGGTAGAAGTAACAACAATTATCAGTAAAGAGTCAGAAATTACTCAACAAGTAGTTATCCCCGTAATTACTACTGAGGTCATTGCAGTAATTCACAGGGCTACAAATAGTGATCCAATCTTAACGACTAGTAGTCCAAGGGTTGAAGTGACAACAATCAACAGTAAAGAGTCAACAACTCCTGAGGTCAACGCAAATACTTCTATACTTGCAGCTGAAAAAGGTACAGGTAAAAATTTATAATAATACCAATATATTGGTGCTTCATTATATATTTTATATATATTATTTTATGAGATCTGCATTAATCTAGGTCCTTGCTGAAAATGTCAAAATATTGATGCCAAGGAGCCGTTTTTTCAAACAAGCACAAACTATTCATGCTTGGTAAGATTAATTAAACACGAGAGAAAACAACATATTATGCTAAGGATAAACAGGACATTTGCAGACTAAGCAGGAACCAGATGCTGATCGGATAGTTAGAAGTTTATGTATGGAAATACAATTGAGTGACCAAATTGGACTAGAAAATTTATCCCCAACGACGCTGCTTACTTCACTCTAAATCCCATTAGAAAGATAAAAATGGTGTGCGGCATACTGAAAAAAGACACTGAAAGAAAAGTGCTATAATACAACGTCGAATGGAAATTTAAAACCTTCATGGGATGGTACATTTGGTTGGAGATCTCCCCTAATGAACGACATTCGAGCAGCGAGATTGAACTGCACTTCAATTGTAAGTACAGAAATTAATTTGTTGACGAATTTATGCTTTATGCGAATATGCTATTCAATTTGTTCCAATTATACTTTGAAAATGATATTTCAGAATACAAAGCAATCACGGTTGGCTCGCGCTACTTGTCGGCCTACTTCATTAACCTTTAATATGTGGGAATTTTTACATCCGATGGATAGGAACTACATGGCTATCGGATTAGCACAGCTGTATCCGTCCCTATGTAAACTTATTTTTTATACACACAATAAATGTAAGAATGAAAAAGTTTGATTTTGGTTTGCTTGGAAAGTTAGAATGGGGAGCTCGTAGCTATAATAAAAATATGGGACATTTTGGTTTTGGAGCTTACTACAATAAATCTTATAATGAAGGTTTGCAGCAAATATTTTTATTGGGCATAAAGTTGTTCGATCTGGTAGTGGCGTCGATTGGCATGCAAAGAACTAGGGGTTCGTTACCATTATTTTCATCAGAGTGAGGATATCGCGTTTTTTGTGTCGTTTAATATAATGCCTCCAATATCTCAAAACTAGAGTACGTATCTAAACGTCTAGTCACAAATACCATGTATAAGCACGTACACTTTCAATCACGGTTACCATTCACATTCACTAATAATACAGGTAGAAACAAAATTTATATTACATCACATGCTTTACAAACTCCGTAACATATACCTGGCTCGTCTGAATATTTCGTCGTTTCCCTGTTGAGGACAATGGTAATTCCCGCGATTCATTTTTTTACAAACGGTTTTTGCTTAGACAAGCAATACACAGAATACACACTTTTTTTCTGAAACGCTCCATTTGTCAACACAAGTGGCACAAACACGCAAGCAATTCACATGCAGGTTGTGAGAGTGACTGCAGATGGTGAAATTGGCTGACATGTATATACCTACTTATGCCGAACCTACTTACTACACTCACCACCACCACTACTACAACATCAACATGGTAAGCTAATCATTGTATTATTATATAATATTACACCATATAATACTGTTATTATGTGCAGGATTGCAAATTACCAACCTGCAGTGCATGTTTGAATGCAAAAATCTGTTTCTGGGTACTCCCGAGACGTGGTAATCCTTTTTGTGGAGTGAAAGATGAGGTTACCGGCCATCATGTGCTAGTATTACCATCTATGAATAAAGCAGACCTCTGTCCGCTCCAGGATTTGGCATTCCCGTTTCCCCACTTTCATCAAGGTAAGTAGTCACATCATTATCAAATCATATGAACTATTTCATTAGAAAGTAAAATTTTAAAAATATAAATTAAGTTTTGTTGCAGGGAAACACCATCAGCTGCTACAGTAGGAGCCGCTGTCGTAGCCTGGGCATGTCTGTTCCTGCTAATGTTTGGCCTTGTGATGATTTTAGTTATCACAAGGACGCAGGGATTTGATACGGGTTGCCAGGAGGGCTTTCCGGATGCGGCAACGCACATACTCCCCAATGAGTATGTCTGAGTGTGGCAGCGTTTTAGACGCCCATGGGATTAGGGAAGTGACTTAGGGAGAATCCCCTAAACACACTCCCAGCCAGTGGAGGAATTGCTGGTTTAGCAGCTCCTCCACACGTGGAGAATGCTGGTCTCTGGTCCTTGAGGGAATCCAGTGGTGGTGGTGGTGGTAGTAGCATCAGTGAGGAAGGAACGGGAACAGGGACGGAACAAAGTGGGGAATAAAGAACGGGAACTGAAAAAGCAGAAGGGATAATGGGGGAGCCGGATGGGATGAATTCGAGAATTATGGCATCATAGCCGGGATCCCGAGGGTGGTGGTGGAATATCCCGCCTCCACCTCTGATGATGATGATAAAGAAGAAGCCACTCGCCCCGGTAAAACAGCTTCCCGTTATCGGCACGCAAAGGGCTGTAAAATTTGCTAATTTACCTTATAATTATATTTTACAGCCCTCTGCGTTAGCCAAAGACTCAAAAAAGGCCACAGCGGCTCATCATGGAAGATTGGAGGGAGCGGAAGAAGAGGAATAAGAAGCCTGTAGTGGTCTGTGGAAGTGATGGTGATGATGATGATGATGATGAAAGTGAAAATCTTTTTGGGTAAAACCCTATTTTGCAATCATGCATTCCCCACTTTGATCCAAATCAAACCCTTCAACCTTGTGATACATTTTTCATTATTTAGATGTAGACGATCAATATTATTTTGGTATATGGTTCAGCATCAGAAGCTTTCACGTAGTGCATAAACAATACTTTACTCTAAAATACATAGATGATGCACTTTATTAGTTTGCATCAATCCGACAGGTATCATATTAATCTGCATCTAGGAAATTGCCCTATGTAAAGAGTTGCAAACTACTCATTTTTGAACTACCACTTCAAATGCCGAAAATGATTTTGTATAAAATGTTGCATTGAATCGTGGAACATTATATTAAATAAAATTGGATTTTGTGTATAAAAAGATTATATTATGCCGAATGGCAAACAAAGTAAACACGTTTTTGTATATAAACACTTTCTTTTATTGTTATAACAAAATACAAATATTTTATTCTTTAAAACATTCCTCAGAAGAAGAAACACTTTTTCCATGGAACAGCATCACAGCTTTCAATTCTCGAGTCTTTCTTTCACGTCACTTTCTTCGGATGTCTTTTGCTCTTTATTGGGGGAGCATGATGAAACCCCGAACGAAAAAAAACTTTCTTTTGATCAACAGATCAAACCAAACGTATCATAATATCTGGATAGTGGATAGTGGATATCTGGATAGTGGAAACCCCCACCACAATCAGTCCTCCCCCCATAATCCCCTAGTACTTACCAGAACATCTACCTACTACTTACTTACTTTTTGAACTTTTACTTATTGAACTTACTACTTACCTGTCATTCTGTGTACAGCAGCAGAAGCATTCCGCGTCTTTGTGTTCCACACGTGAATGCCACCTATCAAATAGAGAAAATAGTTTTCACGCCGCAGTTTTTACTGCTTGCTCTGTTTCCTCATGCAAACAACGAGTGTCGCTGTGTACAAGAAAAACAAAGGCATGTTGGTCGGTCGGTCGGTGGCTGGAGACAGATCCATAAAAAGCTGGCACTGCTGACATTCCAAAAGCAGCTTTACAGCGATCCGCAATTAACAAAACTCCATGAAACCTGTCTAGCCATTTAGCATAGGTGTATGGTATGATGCATTATATATCTTCACATAACGCTCGCTTTCCGGTTCCTTTATTAACTGGCATGTACTATCATCAGCATCAACACAAATTTCATGAAAGTAGCGATTAAGGTGGATGAAAAATTGTAAACAATAATTGAAAATAATAACTGCTTCGAGCCGAAAGTATGTGTTCAGTATTCAGTACGAAATCCACAACTTATTCCCCCATATGGGTAAGGAAAGTCACATCGATCCTCATGCTAAGCGACAGGGAAATAACTTCCATTAAATATTCTTTTTTCGATGTAGTAGCAAAAATCAGTTAAAGGGGAAGTTTTCAGCTAAAAATATAAAAGTAGATGAATCAGTTTGCTGAAACATGTATCAGTGGCTCAATACTGCTCTTTTAATGTGGGGATACGTGTCTACAAACTTGGCCAGGTTGGCTTAACCATTGCAATATGTCAGGACTAGCATGCAGTATAGAGATGTAGTTTTGGAAGAAATGGGAGAATGCATTGACAGTTGCATGGTTGATATATGGCCAGGAATAAAAATACGCAGCTGAAATTACAAAGGATATTATGGGGATTATGAATTTATTTATGGAAACAAAGCATAGCGCAGACAAATGTTCCTAAAGAAGATAATACCGTATAAAGCACGTATTTATTGTACAAGAAAGAGATCCACATATATCCATCCCGTATATGATATTAAAAATCCAGCTACATTTAAAAAATTGTAAAACTCGACAACAAAGTTCGAAATTATATTGCATATCTCAAACTCGAAGACGAGCTTGTGAAAAGTATCCAACCCGGTTGCGGAAACCAACATGAACAAGTACAAATTGTTTTTTTCGCGTTTCAAAAATTGGCCCAACAAGATATACCTCTGTTAAACTGGGAAATGTCACCCACACATTACGCTTCACTAATGCACAATGAGCCCTTGCGCCAAAATTCGGTAGATGGATTCGCGCACCCTCCTCTTTTGTATACGAGTCATTATTGTAAGTATTGTATTCCACAAGTATAAGTCATTATTGTATTCCACAAATACAGCCTCATTTACGCATAGCCCATGTGGTTGGGCAGTGGTGTGACGACGGCTGCGTCGACTGGCTCACTTGTGGGTGACATGATAAGAAGCTTAAAAATCTACTACAAACGATAGACCATAATAATGTTACAAGGCCCTTAAAACGCCAAACGTTATACCGGATTTTCTCGTTTTGTATCGTATCGGTGACGATATGTGTGCTGACTGCTGGGGAAAGTGGCAATACACAAAACTCCCATTCACTGCTGTATATTAAGCCTTTAAACATGAAATCTGATGTCGTTTGCCACTGCACCTTTCCAGCATCTTTTCATATCCTTAAAATTACATAACCATTCTTGGAATGGAAACCATAATTATTGGAAAACACCTCCAATCATTGTTATTTTTTCTCTGCTCCACTTTACATTCCATTCTTTTAAGATACTGTATTGTTTTGTAAGATTTACTGCGATGCCTACCTGCCTGCTTTATAGATGGGTAAATGATAATAAGCTTTGGAGCTCATCATTATTGCATTTAGATAGAATTATTGCACTTTATTTGTAGTGTGAGTATATTACATCATGGATATATTGCATAAACACTGACAGTTACAAATACAAATATAAAATTAGAGAAATAATTACACAAAAGAACTAGAAACTAGTATATCAGATAAACAATAAAAATGTCACGTACACTTTGTAATTTTTAGCATGCTCTCAGATTGGGATACTAACAAATGTACCACGACAATTTTGATTAACATGCTTGTTCAGATTGGCCGGTTACACTTCTCACAACAAGGTCTGGTGGTTCTAGCCTTATGAGCGTCTTTGAAATGGTCATGAATGGTCTGAACATTACGAAAAACGACGTCTATAAATACATGATATACAGATACACACTAAAAGTTTACATTCGAATTAATATTTAATTTGCAATAATATGAATTTAATATCAGTTAGCCCAACTCACCACATATTGCACACATTGGCTCGTGGTTGATAGTTACAGTGGCAAATCTATGCTCCCACTCTTCTGGAGGATTGGCCCAAATATTTTTCCTTTCCCTTTTAGAAAGTGGCTTATGCGTCCCGTCCTCAAAGAAAATATAGGGGTGAGATGTGTTCCCGGAATCCGAGCTACTTTTAACAACTGGTTTTTTCCCCTTTTTTTCTTGGATGATTTGCAATTGAGGGGTGCAGCTGGTTGTCGGATATAACGGCGCTTCTTATAACTAAATACAAATATTTTATTTTTAAAACATTCCTCACAAGAAGAAACACTTTCTCCGCGGAACAGCATCATAGCTTTCAATTCTCGAGGTCTATTCTCGAGAATTCTCGATTCTCTATCGATTCTTTGTAGATCCAGCCCAAAACAGCAAGCAGCCGGCTTTTCACTTTCTTCGGATGTCTTTTGCTCTTTATTGGGAGAGCATGGAGAAACCCCGCGCGAAAAAAACTTTCTTTTGATCAACAGATCAAAACAAAAGTATCATAATATCTGGATAGTGGATACTTGCTAATATCCACTATCCATCCAGGCTGTGCCGCTGCATTACGGGGCAACGTGATTCCCCGTAACACACTGTGTAGGTACGCTTCTCACCTGTAACCCACCTGTCGCACTTTCCCTAATTACGCCAATTTCCTGTAACAATCGCATTTCCAAAACCCACCTTAAAAAACCCCACCACAATCAGTCCTCCCCCATAATCTCCTACTACTTACCTGAACGACGCGAGTGCAACTAAGCGTAAGTTGAAAATGACGACTGATTTTTTCTGTCGTTAGCCTTACCTTAGCAGGTAAATCACACATTTGTTCTGCTACAAAGGTTTTTCGGGAGCAGGTAAACCCCCAGTCCTTTCTAGGTTAATATGACACTTAATATAAACTGGAACTTAAGTCCAACTGGAATTTCGTTTTTGCAAATACCGGCGGCATCAACATATTATTCACAAGTGGGTTTATTCGCTGTAAACAAATATTGCCAAGACTGGTACATTGCATTGTTCAGTTCCAACAACGATTGTAACATTTGTTTGCTTTTCTTTGCAGTGTCCTATTGCAACATTTGTTTTGTGCTTTACAGTCTAAGAAAAAATATACCTTTGGAAAATGGTTAAAAAAAGGCGTACTTCCTGATAAAAAAGATGGAACAACATTGCAACCATTGGAGTTAAGTAGGACATTTTATGTAATTTTTCCTTTTTGCTATTTTTCAAAAATCGAATCTTGTAAGTGAAAAAGATACTAATTATTTATTTCTGCGGGTACATATTTCAATTTATTTTATTATTTGTTTATTTTCCGTCGTGCTACTAGTGCGTCACATCCTTCTTTTGCTGGGGTTTGTACTAGACTTTTAGGGGGTGCTGAAATGGTCGACTGTTTTGGGAAGGTACAGAACAGTTTTGTATAGGCGTAGCGCATATTTGTGTCCACCAAATAATTCTGAAGTGGCGAAGCACATATTTTAAAATTATTTTACATTTTATTTAATTTCATAACCTTTGTAACATTATATTTGCGTTTTAGTTATAGAAACTGGACGAACCCTGGTGGATGGCATCAACGTTCATGCTGTTGTTGTTGCTGGTTTACGTTTGGAAAAGGTTCCGTCGCCCCGCGCAACCCACTGAAGACACCTTAATCCCCGTCTCACCTCTATCAGAAGCAAGGGAGTCGCTACCACCATTGCAACATCCAGGTCCTTTTTACACGGTAAAGAAGGTTTTTGAAAAGTTCACGCGTTCTGCCCGTCACAGAACTTAAAGTGCGCTACTGGCAAACCCAGAGTGAGCAGGGTCAATTCCAGTGCAGATGATGACCTTGCATGACCTGAACGACGATGACATGGTTGCCGATTCACTTTTAAAGTTTTATTTTCTTCTGTTTATTTATTTTTTAGCGAACTAGAAACCTAGAAACGTTTTTCAAATTTTTTAAAATTCATCTTGATTAAAATAAAATTTTAATGAGCGGTTAATGTGTTTTGCTGGCAACTCTGTTTGAGTGTATTTGAACATGATTATGCCACAAGCCATATCGGCCAAATGTGTAAATATTTCTATCAATCGCGGCATTGGCATGATAAAAACCGTCACTTGACAAAAATCATTTTATGAGCAGCAAAACTTATTTGGTAGGAAGAAAACACCGATTCCGTATGACCAGAACATTTTTATCATAAACAAAAAAAAATAAATAAATATTAGGTGAAATCATTTTTAAGGGATCTATATAACTACCATTATGGATTTGAGAAAAATAAAAAAATTGCATACTGAGTTTAAAAAGTAAAAATCAATTCAGAATAAATTATTCAGTGGAATTATTAAAGCGAACGAAATTCTGTGTTTGATGGTAAAAAATGTAAATATTTAAGTAACGTAGTAACAGAATTCGGTTCTAAAGAAGTAATTATTGGACATGTATAACTTAGTGAATACTGACATGTCCAAGTTCAAAGTAGTGTGGCATACAGTTTGTTAATAAAATGTAAAAAGTAAAGTACAAAATTAGCAAACAAATCTTTAAAATAAGCCGAGGCAAAAGCAAGTAGAATTTCAGAACTAATTTGTCTTGGGTTGAATTGAGCCGGGTTTTATTGATACCATGGAATAAACCGATTTCCTAAATATAATGATTCCAATGTATAACCGCGGTTGAGGTAATGTTTTCCGGGAGACTCAATTAACTTTGTTCGCACATCAAGTAACCAATATCCAATCTCAAACATTTTAATGCGATCGGCGATCGCAAACAACGTGGTTCCTCCCCTAACACATATGTGGCCGTATGAAAGTGGATGATGTTGCTTATGGAAAATTATGGCTTCCAAGATCTATTTTATACCAACAAGATGCTAAGTAATAGCTATATGTATATATTATAGTAATACTAATAATTATGCTACAACTGCTTATATTATTTCTAAAGCAATTATCGAGTGGGGCAAAACCAGCAGCTCAAGTAGCTGCTATTATCATGCGGATATCACGCGATTGCTATTTTACAGCCAGAAGTTAGCTGTTTTATTTTCAAAATTGAACATTTTATTTATCAATAAAATTTAATTTAGGACATTAACCGTAACTAATTAAAATATAAATTGACAATTCAAGTTTCAGTGATTGTCTATTGCCTTACTCTCAATTTGCCAATTTTTCAGAGGGGCAGAAAAAAATTAAGGAGCCGATATTTCGTGGAGGATAAATGTTTCACATTGAAAATTAGTTGTGAAGTCTGGAACTAAATACGTCAATCTTGCCGAAGTGAACAAACCCAGGGAGCCATGAAGAGTGCCTGGAAGAGGAATTCTAGTCTAGGCAAAATTCGATCATCTTACTGATCTCTTACAATTTGCTTGCTCTTGCTGTTCAACGTTTGGCTAACCTTAACAACATGTCTTTATTTCTCGAGTAATATTTTTGTTAGTGAGTGAACAACCTCGAAAAGTATTTATTTGCTGACACGGTGACACAAACCAGAGGGGAGGTAGACAGTTAGATTTCCGACAAATAAATATATAACAAAAAAGAGAATGGGAAAGGGATTCCTAATTGAATATTTCTTATTACTTGCAAGGAAATGCGAGCATGAGCAAGCAATTTTGGGATGTATAAGTAAACAAAGTGTGTCAATTTCAATTACTATATTAGTCTTTTCGTGCAGCTCATAGATTATTTGTCCAACTAGTCACACCATTTAACAAATTACATAAATTAAGTTTATTTACGTTTTTAGTTTGCCAATAATGACAATGCTAGCAGATCCAAGTAAGGTACTGAATGACTCAAACCAAACCACAGAATATAATTGGTGAAAGTGCACGAGTAAGTGGGTCAGCAATTTGCATTATTCCTTGGAAGAAATGTGCTATGTGAAATTCGAAATTTCGCAAAAACATTTCCCTTCTTGAATTTAGCAGACCGTTCTAATCAGCCGCATATCACCAAATTCAAGTATTCATCACCTGGACTCATTATCTTGCAAAATATTTAGAAGTTAGTTAAAAACTCGGTTAGTTTTGTGAATATGCCTGGAAATCAACACAAAATTTTATCCTCCCAAAACATATTTCGTTGGAGCAGAACTCCACCACCCCAAATTAGATTTGATTGCGAAAAGTCTGTAGATGTTGAAGCAGGAAAAGGGAATGGTTTACAACAGCCCTTCCAGCTATACTTCACCTTCCTCTACTACACTTGCCTCAGCTCGTGGAAACCTGTCTTGGACAAATACCACCGACTCTTGGAATTTTACAAAATCCGGACCACTACGAAAGGTTCAAAAACAAAAAAAAATCATCAAATTTCCAAACCAAAATTCCGAACCCTAATTAAGAACAATAGTAACTCAACTTGAAAGTTCTTGTCATTTTTAGACATTTTCTTTCCTCGTCTGGACACTAACTTTCATTTATGCCATAACCAGCCTCCACCTCACCGAATACTTGGACCCCGACAGAAGTCAAAAATCCTCCAAAAAATATTTCCAATTTATCCAAATGCTCTTTCAGCTCGCCCAGGTTGCCCTCTTCTGCTGGACACTGTGCAGCCGTCAAAGCCGACAAAACATCCAGAAACTGCTTAATGTCCTGTGGAGCTACTCCAGTCCCGTCCCTCCTCCAATATCACCACCTCGGAGGGGAAATCTGCCCCATGCAACCGCGACTCTGCTAGGGCTGGCGTTTACCACAGGACTAGTCCTGGCCCTGTCAATCCCGTTTCAACTCCTTGAATCCTCGCAGAGATTCCAGGAGTTTATTATTTTCGGGTGGGCGAGATTCTACAATCCTGTTCTAGCTCCACAAAATTGGACTTCGGCCTCTGCCCTAAACCTTCCTCATCCTCATTCTGCTGAGAATGTGCTCGTTGGAGTTGCAGAAATCCTGTTGCAATTCGCCTATAATGCTAATAACGGGCTAACTGTGGCCCTCTTTTGGCTCCCGCTTCCCCTCACACTTTGGACGATCACGTCAAATTTGTTGAGAGTCGGGGAGGAATGTTCCACAGCGGACAATATGTCCAAGGAGGAATCCTTCAGAATGAAAATGGAAATTTTGAAGCAATTCGAAGTGGTTAAGTCCATTGCGGACTGTATCAACCAGTCTTTCTCCCTCCTCTTGACCGTGTGGATGGTTCAGTTGGAACTCCAACTCATTTTCAACTTTAAGCAGTTGATGGAGTCCAACAACCCGATTTATGTTACAGGGGTTTATGTGTACATTGGACTACTAACGGTGGCCTTGGTGACTTGTGCAGAAATACATAGAAAGGTATTTGCGAATTAAAATGAAAATAAAACAGGTGAAATAACTTCATTTAGATTGAGAAAATGTCTTTTTTGTTTTTTTTTTGGTAACTTTTTCTCAAATAGATTTGCTGCTTTAAAGTCTGGTTGTGCAGAAAGGACACGCGTCTCCGGCTTTGGAGAGGAGATGACGCTAATAATTGGTCGACGGAAATTAAAGATGTGGAGTTGGCTGTTGTTGGGATTGGAATGGAAGGGATGTATACAATTAGTTACACGTTTCTTTCCCAGGTAATGCAATATATTGTATATCGGAAACAGAAGAATTCGTTTACTCCACAAATATTTTAAAGTATTTGGCACATGTAATTAATAATCAGCTTTATTTAATTTTAGGTATTATCGCTCTCCATTACACTTTTCATTTTAAGCTTTGACTAATTTGGCAGTTTTTTAATAAAATGTTTCAAAATAGAGTACAAAATTTGTAAAGTAAATTTGTAAAAATTTGTTGGTTGATGAGGTAGGTAATTAATGACATTTAATGGAAAATTTAAAAACCTTGGGCTGATGATCTAAAAATGTATCTCAGATAAACAATTTTATACGGCATTTAAAATAATCAGTTGGAAGATGTGAAAATTATGGTCATGATGAATATATGTCTCCAGAAAAACTATTTCATTCAATGCCGTGCTCATGTAATCAATACACTAGTAGTTTTCCAGCGTTATTATGAGGGTAAAACAATTAATATATTTAAGTTGCCTTTACGTAAAGTAGAATCACTATAGGATTTTCTAGAATTATTGTGCCAAAAAATTCTGCTTGGTTTATGACTCTGATAAAATATATGGCTATTACCAAATACTAAATTTTTATATGCTCTCAAAGGCTTTTCGTTTCATCGAGTTGGATTCTAATTATTAAATATCAACGTGATTGTGTGAGCAAAACCTTACTTTGGATAGGATTCCTCTGCTGAAAGTTCTAAGAAATAGAAAAGCTGGCCTTTTTTGTAAATAAAATATAGATACTTAATTTATAATTTTTGCCTGGATGGATTGTATTCAATCAAAGAGCTAAAGAAGCTTCTCGGCAATATGATGAACATATTATTCCTGTTATTTCGGATCCAACCGGATATTTTTTATTAAATAATTTTCCCCGCTTTCAATTTATATTTCGATCGCATTCAAGTCAACTTTTAGCAATCCCACTTGCTTACTTACATATACCCACATTTTCCATATCTCGCAAGGAATTAAATGTTTTGCTAGTGTTTGTTTGTTAGGCTTTCCACGCCTTGCCAGGCATTAATATAAAATAAAGAGCTTTACGAAAGAAAATGAAATATTAAATCGCTCAATATTTGATAGAAAGCCTGAGCTCTCCTCCGCTTTCCTAAAGTTTTCACTCTGCCCATATTATATTCTCGTCTTGGCCCCGGTTCACCATTTTCTTGCTCTCGTCTCAAAGGAAACATCAAGCGCCCCGCATTTCAGAAAACTAGAAGTAAAAAATGCTTACGTCAGACTGTTTGCTCCCCAGTTTTGTAAACTACCTGCAACTATCCCATCTCTTTGGGATATTTCCCTTCAAGTGGAACCCCCTCCAAAACAAGATTTGCACGATACGTTCTTCGCCGGTCCAGGTGTGGTATCACAAGGTCGTTTTGACTTGGTTGAAGGCGCTGGTGGCCCTGGTGATATTTCGAGTTGGGTCGGAAGCCTCCTCATCAGTGGATGATGACCAAGTTGGACTTGCCTGCTATACATTTGTAACGATCCAACTGGTATTGTACACGGCCGTCACGATTGTGTACCACCGGGAGGACGAGGACGTGGCCCAATTTCTCAATGCAATTATCGCCCTGAGTGAGCAAAACAATGGTAAGTAAGTACTTAGTTCTGCGCCAAAAATGTGAAGTTGCTTATATTTTTGTCTTTGAATATATCATAGCCAACTTTAAAGCCACCTCATTTCAACTCAAGGTCCTCTTGGAAAAGCTGATGACCACTCTCCTTCATCGTGGTCATGATCCCACCACCACCGTGGAGATATCATCGCACCATTCCACCACCCCTCCAGCTTATTACACTGCAGCAAAAAACCTGGATACGACTGAAATATGCGTGGTTCTCCTTGTAAAACATGGCTTTTACCTGAGTCGCTATATGGCAGTGATGTACCCTCTCGTGGTCCACTACATGTTTCCCTGCGCTCCCATAAATCCGGTGAGCTGGCTGCTACCAAAGTGTTCTCAAGTCAACATAATATCCACCCCGGGGGAGACTGAATCGACCACTCATCTTTTCAAAGTGTTTCTGGCATTCTGTGTAAACATGCACGTGGGAATGTTCGCATACGCCTGTGACATAATTTTCCTGTCGATAATGATCCTTGTGCCGGTAACCCTTCGGGCCGTGATGAAGCAAATTCGGGGTTCAATAATTTTAAGTAATGCTCCTAATACCTCGGCAACAACTGCAATGAGGCGATTCCGACACCTCCAAATAATCTGCAATGCGTTCAATGGCATACACCAAAAGTACATAACAGGGCTAGCTGTTGTGGGGCTCCTAGGATGCCAAATTGTGACCTTGTACGCTGTCACGAAATCAGGAGGCTCCACCAATCCCATGCTCCGACTCTTCTTGATGCTACTCCTGGTCGTGGTCCTGGCGGGCTACACCTGTCTCCACCAAACGATGGCGGACGTGTGGACTCAATCAACGAAAACACTGGCTTCCTTCAAAGGAAGTCAACGAGGAGGAGGAGGAGGAGGAGGGAAGAGGAATAATGCAACTGTGGACAAGTTCCGTGCGTCTTGCAGACCTCTCCGAATAACCTTCGGATGCAACAATTTCATCGAGAAGGACACACCCATTATCAGCCAAGGATTTGCTTTCCAACAGACGGCAAATTTGTTGCTACTCCACTAAACTCGACGGAGTGAACGGTGTTTATTCAATATAATTGTCGTAACGTAAGATAAGATCCGTATGCAATTTGGCGTTTTAGCTAATCTCACTATTATTGAATCCACTATCTTCACATATCCAATTGAACTTGTAATTTTATGAAACAGTAGATAAGCGTAAGAATAAACATTATAATATTTTTTCTGGCATCCAAAAGTACTTCCTATCCAATGTTTAATAGTGATCAAGGTTATTATTATTAGTGCATCAAGTTTTCGAGTTTCACTAAATTATATAAGTTAAAATGTCAAGAAAACAAGGAAGGAAATTGTATTCCCCATGCTTTCAGCTTTTCCACCAGTCTCTGTCTCCTCATCACGTCAGTTTTATTCAGTGAGTAAAACCTTTTCTTTCAGTCAACGCCAATCTTTAAAACTACGAACATATTAGAGGAAAAGGAAAAGTAAACCAGAAGCATAATAGACTATGGGATTTTATGGTTAAACTTGCTCAACCGTAGGGCCAAGTTTTGCATACAAGTCTTCGATCGAACCGACCAGTTGACAGCAATGCTGTTTAAATATATATATATAATAGAGCTACAAGATAAAACGATCACAATTGAAATTTAGTAGTGTTTTGCAAAGCAAACCTCCGCGTCAGTCAACGCCAGTCAATCAATCCAAGCAATCAAAATAACCCACATGTAAAATCTGCTGGTAAAACAAATAAATATGTAAATGATTTACACGCCGATCTCAAGCGTCGTCGTTCTTCTATAATATATACAGAGAAAGTGCCATATTTTCAGTCAGCAGGAAGGGTGAGAAAGGTGAAGCACAGCTTTCTGTACTTTGTTGTCCAACTTGAATCCAAAAGCTCCGTAAATTACTCGGTTTGTTGACGTTCTCGTAAAAGGCTCTTTTAAAAGGAATTTCTTAAATCCCAGTTATAACCCACAGAATTGAACATGCTCACGTCCGAGTGTTTGTTGCCCAGTTCCCTAAACTACCTCCAACCTGCCAATCATTTTGGGATATTTCCCTTTAGATGGGACGCCCGCCAGGGCCGACCTGAACTAATAGCGTCTCCCCAGGAAACGAGCTATCACAAGATGATTCTGACTTGGATTGGAGCTCTGGTGGCTCTTGTGATGTTCCGGTTTGTTTCAGAGTTTACCCTGAGTGATAAGGTCGGACTGGCTTGTAATTTGTTCATAATAATCACACTAAACTATCTTGCAGCTGTCTGTCGCCCTTGTGTATCACAGAGACAAAGAGGGAGAGGAAGTTGCCAAATTTCTCAACGAAGTAATTTCTTTGGGCAAAAGAAGCAATGGTAAGCAGTCTACGAAACTCTATTTTAAAAACGCCCCATAATTCGCCACATTTTGACTTAAGCCAGCCCTTCCTCTGTTTACGTATTACGTTACAGCCAACTGGAGAACTCCTGCATTTCAATTCAGCATCCTCCTTGACAAGCTAGTGACGACATTGACTACCCTAACACACAATATGCAATCGAATGATGATCGCTTTATCGCTTACAAACCATGAAGCCTCGCCGTTACAAACCAGTGTACAAAAAACCTGGACATGAAAGAAACCTGCGTCGTTCTGCTTTTAAAATATGGGCTTTATCCTGGTCGCTACATGGCAGCCGTGTACCCTCTCTTTGTCCTCTACATATTCCCCCGTGTTCCAATAAACCCTGTGACATACTTGCTACCTAGTTGCTCAAAATGCACCAGGTTCAATTCTGAGACGCCAGGATCGGTTAACGGTTTACTTCCTCAGAATGTAATAAACGTACATGATAACGAAAAATTGCATAGCCCTATGCCTCTCTCACTCATCCTCTACTCTCTTTTTTCATCCATTCAATCAAACTAGAAATAGAATTAAAAACTTGTGTCATTTGGTTGCAGTGTTTGGGCTTATATATAGATTTTTTATTTGTTATAAATTGTGTATTCCTTTTTGTGTAGCCCCACCCATTGTAAAAAAAATGGCACAAGTAGAAAACAAAGCCCGTCCTGACTCCGATCCTGTTACATCTGCTGAAACGGAAGGAAGGATTGAATACGTGCAGAATGAAGAGAAATCCGCGTATATTATTGGGTTTGGAGACACAGGGAACGATATAGGCAAGGATAGAACTCGATCATCCTAATGACCTAGATGCGCTGTTTGCGGCTGAAATGGAGCGTTGTTGCTCTGGATGTAAGCAGAGATGAACTAACCAGCGTAGCTGATTATATAATTAGCTTTCACATAACAAATAATCCAGCAGATACCATTTATGGAGCAATTGCAAGGTCATCATGGGGAATGTCTGCCGGTGTAGCAGACTTGATGTTTTAGTTATTAAGAAATTCAGTGAGCATCAAATTGTGTATTTGACGCTATATGACATCAAGAAGATTGATAATAAATACGAATCACTGCAAGAAGGATTGTCATCATACGACGTAGTGCAGATGATCAGTGATGCTATCGGAAGACCCATTGCTATATTTGAAATAAACGAGCAACGAAATATGTTCCCACGGCTTCTCTTGGATGCAGAAATGAAAAATTCCTTGCAAAGCTTACAATTTGCTTTAACTTGAAAGTTAATAAAAAGAATATCGTGAAACAAATCCAGACACCGTCACCAGTGTAACCACTATTCTTGAGCCCAAAGACAAAACGTAGAATGGGCAATTACATTTACGATTTCCAGCTCATCCTTTTATCTTTAGAAGGTGGACTCGTTGTTTAACAACAAGAGCAAAAGAAAAAGGACTTTCGAGAGCATTTTCGTGGTTTAGTGACGTGCGATATCTATTATGATATGAGATTTCATAATGTCAACAAGACACTAGTTGACTTTGTAAAAGAAACTGCTGGCGGTGTCCCATGCAATATACACACCTGCAGCCATCATAGATTGCTATCATAGATCGCTATAATGCGAAAATTGCACTGACGGCACACCAACTTTTACTGTGTGTAGCTGTAATGCACATAGACATGGACATTATCCTACTCCAATTTATTCAAGATAGCACAAAGAAATGCTATGAATTCAGTAGGGATAGTTTTGCTCTGGACAACGAAGAGAGGGATACTCGCAGTATCCGACTAATTTTACGAGGAAGTGATTACTACCCCATTCTCAGGGACGAGATTTACTGCCCCGCAACAAAGCTGCGTAATAAATGTGAGGTATTGCCTATTAGAGTAAATTGTTCGCGCACTCTGGTTTGGTCTACAGGAGGGGCTTCGATTAGGGGTGATGATAGAGGAGGAGCTGACGATGATGCTATTGATGACCCACAGGTTGTTGATTTGAGTGCTGTTGAAAATGCACAGTTCACTGGTGTGAATGCTATTGATAATTCCAAGTTCGTTGACGTTAATGCTATGGATGACGAACAAGTCGCTAATGGAGGAGGTGGGAACGGGGGCAGCGAGGAATACCGGCTAATAACAGAGGAGGGAGTGCTGGTGGGAATGACGGAGAACACACAGCACGTGGAATTCAATGTGAGCGTGAATGGCAGGCAATACTGCATCAGTCAAAATCATTAGTACTGACACCAGTCCGAGCGGCTAGCAGCACAGTTGGGACTTCTCCAGGTGTGTCACACGCAGGTAAGTAAACAGTAAATTAAGTACGGCATTTTTAAGGGTGGTTGGTAGTTATTGTTGTACTGATGACATGATTACTCAATAGGGTCGGGCAATAGTCAATGGATTAATAATCATGACAGACTTTTTGCAAATGATGATACACATAAAAAACAAATGTTGTTATTCATATTATATTATTTCATGGTGGTCGCATATCTTCATTTAATACTAATAATGACCAGCGAAACATGCTTACCTTTATGATTGTATTTCTGGAGAAAATTTTGATTGATCAAACAAGGAGTTATTTTGATGTGGACGTCGTTGCTACTCGGCAGGCGTCACAATTTGGCGAGTACTTACATACTACTAAGTCAAACACCGGCATGCATCAGGGTCCCACACCGGAACCACCAGCTTCCATTACTTATGAACCTGGGACTGACGCTCCTCCAACTGCGGCAATAGATGCTGATGAAGGTTGAAGTCAGTAGCTCCTTCCAATGTACTATTACTCCCACTCATAATGATTACTCTATAATCATAATCTCTCTTTTACTTTTCAAAATTACTCTACGATCTTTATTCATGCATATAATTCAAATGATAAATTTGACCCTGATGGAAATCTTATATCACATTTACATTATAAATGATTAATAAAATGGATGTATCACACCATCTAATTCATGTCATGATGTCCGCTTCTGAAAGAGTGAAGGGGATTATAAGATGATCTAGGTGAGCAATTATTCACATGCCCTCCGAAGTTTAGAAAGTTCAAAAAGTCATTAGTTTAACGATGACCAAGCATCACCATTCCACACATACACCTAGCTGCCACAACCGGACATCAAGGACACCCTCAATGTAATTCGTTATTTCTGTCCAGCTAATGTGGGTTCAAAATGTGACAAGGAAAAATCTTGCAACTCAGCACCAGCTATATAAGAACACTAGTTATTGGATTTAATGATGGCATATAATGCCCGAAAGTTAGCAGTGTGAAATGCATTTTCAACACACATATTTGCATAATCATGAAAATTGTTACTTGGTACTCACAGAGGATTAGCTAATTAAATACAAGTATGCAAGAAACTACTCACTATTTTATGTGCATTCGACGAATTATATACACCCACATACCCACCCGTCTCTCATATCCTCGCTATCAAAATGCTGCTTTTTTGCTACTGAAACATAATAGTATTGATGATAGCGACATAATAATCGCTGGTATGCTAACATGCACAAATAACGCACAAATCGTCATTGGAGCTGAGCTGGAAACTATATCTTTAAAATGTATGATAATGCTTAATCCATAAATATTACATTTACTTTTATCCCTCACTAGCTCAGAAGCAGGCAAATGATAGAGGAGATAAAGTGCAACAATGGACGTTAGACCACTGCATTTTCCTGTTTCAAGCTGCATTGAATAAATGAAATATGCAAGAACAACTACTGCATCACGATATGATTGATCTTTATGACACGAAACTTGAGAATTATTGTCGCAGCAAGAAAGTGTACAAGTTCCCGACGTTCTAAGGTTGATTTGCTATTGGACTTGGATTAACTGCTGAGGGTGGAGCGCATCGACAACAAGCATGGGAAGTTGATTGAAACAAGTTACCGATTTTTTAAAGAAATAAATGCAACAAGATCGGATCTGCCCATTTGCCATCTCCACCAGTCTATATCTTTACAATAGCTGCTGGTTGAATAGGTAATATTAAAATTAGGTCCTCAAGACACAGTTTTTAAAAAGCAATAGCTAATAATGATGGTACTGGAATAGAGGGTAATAGTAAAAATCTCAAGTATGCAAGTATATCACTCAAGCAAGTATGAGGACATTGGTCCGTAACTAACAAAAGGAAATCTAAAACCATCAAGAGGACGGCAAACATAACATCTTACATGGAATTTTTATTGCGATAAGGATGGGAACGCAAATAAAGGAATGGGCAACGGTGCGAGTGGGTACTATGCACCTTGATCGGTTTAAAGTATGCTCCGAACTATAACAAGATATTATGCAAAGTACGAACAAGGGAAATGGTAGTATATGAATAGAAATGCGATAAAATCCGAAGATGCAGTTAGGATTAGGACTGAAATATTCTGAATTGAAATATTATAAATGGCAAGCGTTGGAAAATGTAGGAACAGGAGGAAGTGCATAATCACCTTACATCTACCTATCTTATCCTTCTCACTCTCGTTCGTGAGCCTATTGATATTACGGTCGGGTTGCGCATTACGGGATGCAGAAAAAAGGTCACTTTCCCTTCTCGAGATCGGTCAAAATATGCAACAATACTTTTTTTCGGTGACCATAGGACAGTCGTTTATTTGCGTCCCGTTATGCGAAATCCAACCCGTTATTTCCAATCCAATCCAATCCTTTCGTGCAGTACGCAAATGCATATTGCCCACCGGCGTCCAGGACCCGGATATTAATTCAGTCATTATTACGACATTAGTATTTTAAGGAAAATCACGATAGCACTGCTCAGCTCGGAACCTAGAATAAAATTTAATATTTTTGCAAAAAAAATCACTGCAAAATCGTCACTGCAACAACAACATCAACAATGGTAAGTTGTACTGGATTTTTTTATTTTTCAATTTTCAAGTATATATGAATATAGTAGAACTCAAATGAATAGTAGTAGTAGCAGTAGAGTGAATATATGAGTTATATTATTAAATTCAGGAAATACATGGTTTCTTATTGTATGTGTAGTGTCCCTGGTCCTTCGGCTACTACAGCAGCAGGGAACGGGAAGGATGGAACGGGTTCCATTCCAGTGTCAAAAATCCGTCCACGGGTGGGTTACGACAAGGGAACTCTCAACATTCATGCCAAGTCTAATAACAACAATAATAATGTTTAATACCTCAATATTGTTGTCAATAATATTCTCAACAAATCAATACCATATAAAATATAATTTCAAAATATGTACATTAATAAATTAGCTACATTTAACAATATAAAATTAGCTGTCCTTAATAATATAAAATAATATAAACCCCAGTAAGAATTACTATCAGCCAGCAAATGTAAGCATGATGTATGGCTCGCATCTTACGCACAATATAACACGAAGGGCCCACTTCCCGTCCGTCAAGGCGCTCAGGATCATGTACCACAGTATGTATAAAAGCACACAGGACCAGGATTATCAGCAACCTATTCGAAAGGCGAAATAATATGGAACATTTTTGTATTACATTTGGATTTCAATATAAGGTTTTAACATGTAAGTTAAACACAGATAATTTGAAAGTTCTTTTTTTGTATCGTAAGATAAGGAGAAATATAAGAACAGGACATTTGTCCGTCTTTTGTAATGCATGATGGCCTCTTCATAATATGGGTTACACTGCGCCGAGATATTGTCACCGGTATCGCTGTTAACCACCACATGACCTTTTTTGTTTTGCCCTGCAGGGTAATGGGAGAAGACTTGTTCCAACTGCAATAACCCTAATCATATTTCATTTCACAATTTCACGAGTATTTCACCAAATAACCACTCAGCGTTCATTCAATCCAGGACAATTAATAAGACGTCTAAATAGACACATCATTGATTCATTATTTTGTAACCGTATACACCTGGAACGACTCATCACCAAACGTGACATTCTCTTGTCATCCTATCTGTAGTACTCGGGGGCAATGAGGATATATTATAAAGGGGGAGTAATGGATGGGATCGACCACCTCCATAACAGCGTCATTACTACTATCACTGTTACTACTGCTACTCAGAGGAGACAGGCCAAAAAGCCAGGTGAATAATAATAATAATAATAACAAGAATCCTGCATGACAGATACACATTTCCCACCACCAATTTAAAATGTAAAAATTATAAAAGTAAAGAAGGGTATGATAAAAGCTGTCAAAGCTGCTGCTGCTAGCTGCTACAGCTACTTGTTGGCACACTGCACTCTCAAACTCAACTAATAATAATAACAGAAGCAAACGAATGAAAGATGCTCTACAAGATGATGATGATGAGTACAAGGAGCAGCTTGTAGATAAACTGTTTAATGCACATGCAAAAAAATAGTGCACAAACAAATGCACCATATAATGAGCGTGTTAAATGATCAGCGCTTAGTACGTATTTATTATTCAAAATGAATGGTATACATCATCTGTACAGAAATATTACGTGAACGATAAAAATAAAAAGGCTATTTTTTAAAAATTCCAAATAGTCTACATAAAACCTCAAACCATCATTGTTACTACAGCTGAATAATGTAATAATATTAATAAATTTAGTCACACTTGAAATACAAAACTTACTATCTAACATATCACTAAATTTCTTGCTCCTACCCTTCGACTTTTTTCTAGATACCCTACTGGTGGTTTTCGGTTTCTTCGTCGTGTTACCCACCTCAGCCACCGGTAATGGTACTTGATAAACCGGTGTTTTTGGAGCCACCTATAGGAACTAACCGAGAAACCTTCCAACAACTAGCTGTTGATTGGAAGTGTCGGATGTATCAATGGTGGTGGAATTATTAGCGGAACTTTTGCTGGTACTAATACTTTTTGGCTTTACATTGTCGCCATTTCCATGTTCTCTGACATTGGTGATGGTAGGCACACCCAATACCCCTACTGATGATGATGAAGATGTTGCTGTTACGGCTGCAGTTGTTGTTGCTGCTGCTGACCACAATGATGATGAGGTCTTTCCGTTACCCCCCCCACCACCACTAACAACCAGTATTACATTAGATTGACGCATTACTCCCTTGTCCGCCAGAGCTCGTTGGTTTGCTCGTTGTCTGCTTGTCAATTTCAGTCGCACTTCCACTCAGCTTTCTCTTTCGTCTCGTCTACTGAATAATACATTGAGCTTTTTCTTTCTTAACTGTTACAGCGACTGCGGCAGCCAAGGCAGAGTCCGAATTGTCATTCTTTAATGAGGTGCCCAATCGATTCCCGTTTTCCATAATATCATCCAATTCACGAATATCCAATGCAGTGTTGTCTTCCAGAATGTCACCCGATTCATTAATATCCAATACAGACAAATCAACTCACAAAATACTGCTACTGCTACGTATACTGCAACTAAAATTTTATAAATACTGATACTGCTACTTATACTGCAACTGAAAATCTCAAAATATCGATACCGATACTTCTACTGAACGATTTACGTTGAAGTATCGATATTTCCCTAAATACAGCCACATATACAAAAATCACGCAAGAACCTCTGCTTAGTTGATGTAAAACGCGCAGGGGGTGCAAATTTCAGAGCAGTTATCAATTCTTACTCCAAAAATGCGGGATTTTTTTGTGTTTCGTGCTTCTGAGCACCAGTGTGGACCCAACTTTGCATTTTTCCATGACTTTTGCTGCCATGGAAATGGCTACTGCTACCGGGATTGCTTACGTTTTCAACTACTGCTTCTGGTACAGCTACTGCAAATTTTATATTAGAAATACTGGTACTGGTATTTCTACTGGCGATGAAAATTTTTAAATCCTGCTACTGGTACTTATACTGGTGCTGAAAAATTCGGAATACTGCTACTGCTACTTCTACTGACAGCAAAATTTTTGAAATATCGATATTGTTACTTCTACTGATAAATTTAAGCTTCAAATATCAAGATTGGTATTTCTACTGCAAAAGTCTACCGATACAGAACTCTGTTTTAAATGCTTTCTATCTTTTTTCTCGTGCGAATATAATACCATTGTGGCACTTACCAATAAGATTGATAGGAAAGACAAAGAGGAAAAGGATTTCTGCCGTAAATGGCAAACTTTAATATTTTAAATTTTTTATATTTTAATAGTTATAAATTTTTTGTAAATGTAGAGACAGAGCTGGAGCGAGTGTTCATTAATTTTTCAAACGTCATTTACCTCAATGTCATTCCCACATGAAGCCCACAGTACCCAACCAAAAAGGTGTTTAAGAATATTGAATGGTTATGCTAGCGACAAGATATCAGAAGAAAGCGGCTGGAGCACTAAAAAATTATTTATATACCCCCTTGATACGTTTTAGCATAAGCAATCGTGTTGGATCCGGGGGATGGGAGATAAATGATTTACTACAGAATATCCCGCGTCGATTTGCACTCATAACGGGTCTTCAACTTATTGCCCTTAACTCCCAAACTGGACAATATCTTCGAGGTAGAATATATAATTATTTCATTAGACCCCGAAATATTGCATTTAAAAATTAATTACTTGGGGAAATTACTGGATCATCAGAGTGGATGGGCTGAAGCTTGCTCATCATGATGGATGCGTGATGATGAGCTGAACATGATCAGGTTGTTGAATTGAAGTAATGTGAAATATATATTAATGATGAGTGATGCAGGAAGGACATGATATTGGAGTGGATGACATATAAAGACTTCCATAACACCTTACCGAGATCACTCGCGTCAATGACTTGAATACATAATTCGAATAAAAATATTGAGAGAGATTTTTGTGCGACTTTATTACTGTAATAATGATATGCAACACATGTGTGTCCGTTTAAATATAATTTTACATTTTTTATTTATATTATGCATGCATTTATTCGCATTACCTCAATGCTTAAACGCAGGAATCTTCTACGTGAATTTTTCCCACATCAAATGAATAGACATAACCGAATGCACAATAAGCTATATAATAAATTAGTTTACCTTAAACACCATTTAGGATGCGATATTCACAATAAGCTATTATTTAGCGGAGAAGCAGCAAATTTCCAATTTGTGTGAAAGCGAATCCTTGTGTGATTAGTGGTGTATCCCGCTCAACAAAGTTGCTCGCCCCAAACACTACTTTGAGAGGTCTACAAGAGGTCAGAAATTTGCCAAAGTTGCGGTCGGGACCATCCATTCCGCCGTGTCCTCCTTCTCTCAATGACTTCAGGGTTCGTCCCGACTCTGTCCACACATCCGCCATTGATTGCTGGAGGCAAATGAAGACCGCGACAAAGATAAATGCTAATCCCACCATGAAGAGGAGAAGGGGGATGTTGGATGTGGGCATTTGAGTTGCGGAATACAACACCACAATTTCGACTGCAAGCAAGCCAGCCACAACGACCCCTGTCACGGCCACCCGGTGTAGCTCGTTGAATGTGTCGCAAACTAGCTCCAGCTGTCTGATGATCCTGCTGGTTTTTGCCATGCAGTTGCAGCCACCATTCCCGCCTCTCCGGATGCAGTTCTTCTTCTTCTTGCTAATAATTGACTTCTTCAGGACGGCCCGAATTGTCAATGGAACAATTATCAGGACAAAGAATACAGATGTCGCTCCCCCGTACGCAAACAAGACCGAGTGCAATATGAGGAAGTACGCGAGGATGTGAACAAAAACTTGAGTAGGAATACCAAGGTCAAGCATTTCGGCAGAGCAAGATGGCAGCCAGCCTTTCATCGGATTGAGCGAATAGCAGGGAAATATCAAGAGAATGATGAAGGGAAAGCCGAATACCAGATATCGAGCCAGGTAGAAGCCATACTTGAGCAGAAGACTTGTGCATACCTCCTTTCTGTCCAGGTTTTGCGGAGGAGTGATGAACCCTCCATGATGACTGGTGGTGGTAGTTTCAGTTTCCACACCTAGGATCAACTTTTGGAACGAGGTGTGGAGGAGGTGATCCAAGATGCCACTTGCATTCAAGGAGGCCGCTTTCCACTTCCCCTCTAAAATTGATTATTAACATGGTCAAAAACATGCGAGCAAAAGGAAATTTTAAAGAAACT
This sequence comes from Dicranocentrus wangi, assembly GCA_036850665.1. Taxonomy (NCBI): domain Eukaryota; kingdom Metazoa; phylum Arthropoda; class Collembola; order Entomobryomorpha; family Entomobryidae; genus Dicranocentrus; species Dicranocentrus wangi. Next base: position 44,202 of record JAANSN010000510.1, read on the forward strand.
TTTACATTTAAGTATTAGAGAATATTAAAAAATATTTACTTACCACTGTTCCTTTCGCTCAGGGATATCATTCGATTGAGAAATTGAGCAACTTGATCATGGTTTCTTCGGTAAGCAAGAGTCGCGATGGCCACAATCGTGTAGCACGTGATGATGAGGATGTTAAAGGCAACCGCAAATTTGTCTTGCGACGACGAAAAACATTCCGTAGCATATTGATAAATTGAGGTGGCCAGGCAGAGCAAGTTCAACGTGAGACTGATATTGTGATACCAAACTTGGTCTGAAGTAATTGAGTAAATCTCATTTCTTTGAGAATTCCACTTGAAGGGGATCACTCCTAGTCGATTTGCCAACTTGAGGTAACTTAGGAACGGGGGGAGTAAACACTCTGAAGTGAGCATTTTTTTAAAAGACTTGATTAAACAAGCAGGATATCAAAGAATGTGGCAACTGGAACGGTTGTTAGGAAGGACAAAGTCAACCCAAGCTTGCTATTCTCCAATCCACACTGAGCAAGAAGACCGCAAAGCTTAGTCGCATGCTTAGTAGAAATGGACACAATCCAATCCGTTGAAAAGTGTTGCGCAAAAAGTAAATTAAAAAATAATCCCGTTTTCATCCAAGCTAGTGTAATAAATATCTTAGCGAACACTCCGCGACCATTACTTCTAGTGTAATGGAACCCCGGCGTCTTGGCTGTTTTAATAATAATGTGTTTTGACAAATGGCGAGACACAGAGCTGAAGCGGCTGGTGTTGATTAATTTTTCAAATGCAGGTTACCTGAGCTATTTGCCTCTTACATGAAGCCCGTTGTCCGAAAGGTGTTTTAAAATACTGAATATGGTTAAAACGAAATATGAGAAGAAAGCGACTGACGAAAAAGCATTACATTATTTACCGGATTGGTGTCTAAGTTGATGTATAAGCTTAAACATATTATATGCGGCTCCCCGGCGACGGCGTCTACCTGGATGTCCATTAATTTGTTAAGGTTTTTTTTACCTGAATCCAACTCTCCGCCAAGGGTTTTAAAATATTGAGCGATTAATGGGAAATAATCCAAAGGGGAAAACGCTTTTGAAGCATTTTAAAATAACTTCTCGCTTGATAAGGCTCATCTACATGTCTCCAATCCACACTGAATGAGCAAGAAGACCGTAGACCTCCTATGCTTTGAGTGGAAATGTCCGTGCACAATTCAAAATTCATTGAAAAGCTTTGCGGAGTAAAAGTAAATTAAAAAATAACATCCCGTTTCATCCACGCGAGCTAGCGTAAATATGTTAGCGAAAATTCTGGGACCAGTACCTCTAGTGCAGCAATGGGGCCCGCCCCGGCAAATCTTGGTAGTTTTATAATCATAATTTTTTGATAAATGGCGCGACAGAGCTGAAGCGGGTGGGTGGTGTTTATAAATTTTTCAAGTGCAAGTTACCTGAGGAATTTGTTGATTCTTACATGAAGAAGAGGCCCGGTGTGGAGGACGAAAATGGTATTAAATTTTGAAAATGTTCGTTCACTTGTTGGCACACCGGTGGATTTTTTTATTATTTACTTATTAAACAAATCTGATGGCGACGCCTAATTTTTAAATAAAAGTCTGGATTACTGAGCTAGGTCCACACTGAGCAAAACCATCAAGATTAAAGTATTCCTAAACATGTGCTCAGATATGGGGCCCAATCGAAAATCCATTAGGAAGCTTTATGTACAGGTGAATTAAAAAATAATCCCGTTGTCATAACCAGTATATTCTCGAATAATATAATAGGGAAAGTGCCGAAACCATTTATTTTAGCATTGCCTGGTATTTGCCTGAGCTCCATCCGCACGGGGGGAAGCCAAATATCCGAACACACAGTTTTTAAAATATTCCTATATTCCATCCATACGAGTCACACTGCGATTTAATATTTATCGATGAATCAAGTTCGCAGGCTGCAAAGGGCTTTTAAAGGCGACACCACGAATAAGCCTTTAAAATATTAAGTGACTAGTAAAAATAATTTTTGGCTCGCTGCTTTCATTTCACGTAATCATAATATTGGATCCAAGTCCTTCTAGCCTATTTCAAAATAACTGGAAAAACGAAATATCTAAAACAGTCGATTTTCGCATTTGTAGGTTTTGGCGTTGGCGATTGCATGAATAATTATTCAAATGCGGATTTGATAGAAGATTTTTAAAAAATCAGAAAGCGACTAGGGTTTTTTTCCCGATACGCTTCCTGTCTTNTATTAATTATACTAATTGGTACTTATCTTTCCAGCGGCATTGCCCACTACTTTGAGCAGATTGAGTGGAAGTCAACTTCCAACGGGGAAGGGGAAGCCATTGTCTCTCATCTTCCACCTGTGGGATTAGAAGATGGCCAACTCCTCCTTCTGTGCCGACTGCCGAGCCTGGCACACGGCTCAGCACTGGGTGGCCGGCAAGCTGGTGTCTGACCCAAAGATTGAGTATCAGATTCCCGAAGATGGGTCTATTCATTCGTACCAGGAATATCAGGTAAATGATCAAAGATGAAAAAAATGTTACGGGGGTGGAATTTCTTACAAAGTTTCAAAAAAATTTCAAAAACTTTCGAAAAATTTGTAATTAAAAATCACGGAAATTGTATTTTAAGGGACTTAAAATCCCGGCAGCGGCGCTGGTAAAGAAATTCCACCCCCGAAATGTTATAAAGCAAGATGATTTTTTAAAAAAATTAAAAGTTGAATAATTCTTTTAAACATCAGATACTTCACGCCCCACACGGGACAACTAGCTGGGTTCCCTCGACCGGCACTAATGTGCCGGCCAACGCCATCCTTGGGGGAAATCACATCAATGGTGACCCCGCTCCAGTTTGTCGTGCCTGGCTGGATGGCCACCTGCTTCCGGGAAAATACTGGCTGAAGGCAGGAAAGTGTTATATTGGAAGGGGAGGAAGAGAATATGAGATTGGGACTTTTGAGATTTTGGTAAAAAACGAGTTGGGAATTGCATTGGGAGCTTAATATTATTATTATTATTATTATTTTAACTAAAGCATAATATGGAGTGCTTGTACAAGCTGCAAATTATCATTTAATTTCCATTTTAATTGAAATTAAATTTCAAATTGAAAAATATTTTGTGAAATTGATATTTCATCACTAATATTTTCGACGTGTTTATCATCCTGAAGGGAAATTATCTTTCAGGCGGAACGCTTCTTGATTGAAATGGAAAATTGAATTTTGTATCAAGTTGCCTTCGAAAAACAAACAAAATCAAAGGAAAAAGAAAACACAGAAGTGAAGTAATGTACTTATTTCCTTGATTATGTTTTGTAAATAAAACATAATCCTTGAGTTAAGGCAATTGCTTTCTAAGACGCGATATATTCCTCCTATACACATTTTATTCGTGACTGAAAACTCGAAATTTTGTAATCGGAATTTAAGCCTAGTAAACTATTCCATTATCTTACCTTTTCGAGAATTTTTTTCAATTTATCGCTTGTTTTCATTAAAAATGTTGTTCTCAGTTTTGGAGTTGCAAGTAGCAAGTTGCAATTTACATATATTTCTTGGATAAAAATCCAATTTGTGGAGAACACGGAAAAACCGGTTACGGAAATCATTCAGGTCAACTGTTTGAAAGGAAAACAACAAGTTGAGAGAGAAAACAAAAATGCAATTTCGTACCTCAGCACCTCTGCGATCCTACTGACCGGCCGTTCACAGCCCAATTTCCCTTTAAAACGGAAGGTTGGAGCTAATAAAGATCTTAAAAGGGTGGTGGTGGCGTAACTTCGACCAGTTTTAATTGCCATGGCGGCGCCACGTTCGCGAAATAAAGGTGGATACTCCGAAATCTCAAACTTGGTCTGGCTCTCCTTCTCCCTCAACCGGAAATTGTATGGCTTTCTTTACCCCATGCCGCTCCACTGGAAGGAGGATAAACTGCGATTTTCAATCGGCTGGAGAAATGTTCCGTTTTTTGTTAACATCTTCGGGGTGACGCTCGGAGGTGGAGGGGGCTGTGCCCTTCTGGTTTGGAAGCATTTTACCGATGACCAGTTCGCCCTGCCCATTTCCAAAGTTCTCATTTTCTCCGTGCTTGCGATCGCCTCACTCTTTGTGACTTGTCCAGTGATTTCCAGCATTGTGGACGGGGAGGAGATGGTGGTCTACTTTGAGCAAGTGAGGGAATTCGAGGTGGCTTTCAATCAAGGTAAAATAAAATATGTTCTGTAATTATTTATTAATGCAACAAAAATATTAGTATGCAAAATTTTTACCAGTTTGTAATATTTTGGTCTGTAGATTTGCGCAACCTTCACCGGAGGGAGAACGTGGTCCCAACACAGAACAAAAAGAGGAAGCGAAGGAGTGCGGCTATTGGAACGGGTCTCTGCGTTCTCACCCTCATTTTGTCGGTCGGTTCCTTCCCTCAGGCGATAATTGGAACCGTGTTCCACGTAGACCCCTTCTACTTCCTGATGGAGGAGTACCTACTCCCGCAGCCGGAAACCAGAGGGACTCTAATTAGCATTGTAGCTTGGCTGACCCGCTGCTTTCTGAACACGTTCGTCCTCCTGGACTCGTCTCGGCTTTGCTTCATGGCTGGCGCGGCGCTCATTATCGTCATTCAAATCTACCTGGAAGTGCTGCACAAAATGAGGAACGAGCTGGACGAGATGGTCGAGCGCAGACATGGAAGCTATTTGCTGGCCGCCTATGCGAAGCTGGGAGTGGTACATCGAATCATGGAGCGGGTCGCGAGTCGCATAATAGCCACGACAATGCTGTGGGGAGTGATCCTGTCGGTGGCATTTGCCTGGACCACCTGCAAAGGACACTCCTTCCTCCCGCTGGAAATCTACTGGGTTTGCCCGTTTGCATGCGTGGTAATTGCGGCGTTCATCCAAGCCACGTTGCCTACGGCCGCAGCGGTCCACGAGAAATCTGCGGATCTGATTGGAAAGTGGAGGGTGGATTGCCGGGGGTGGAGAAATTGTCGGGGAAAAGTTGTGGAAAAGCAGGTGGCTGCCAAGAGACCACTAGGCTGGTCCTGCGGAACCAGCTTCAAGCTCAAGAATTCAACGAGAACGACCTATTTCGTCACAATTGTGGATCGCACTGTGGATGCCCTACTGTCTATTGGGACAGATTTAAGCTTTTGAAAATTGCAAGCCTGGTTATCTAGATTCACTTGTTTGTAAATTTACGCTTTTATTTTAGCAAAGGATTTTAGCTTCAAAAAACTTTTCACTTTTCAAAGCTTTTCTAGTTAGGTAAATAATTCCGAATACGTTTAGTGATATGTATGTATATATATTTGTATTGATTTATGGGAATAATGACACAAGGATACGGTTTCATCAATTTTAAATTCTACATGAACATCAACAAATCTAGCTGCAATTTTATGATATAAAGGTATAATCAAAATATTCTTACCACTTAACAGATCGATATTTGATTTCCTCTTTATAATCCTTCCTTAGTCGGATAATAATTATTGTGAGCTGGATTTTTTGTTTTTTGAGTATTGATCATTTCGCGTTTGATCATCTTATTTTATTTGACCAAGTACAGCATTTTCTTTTCTATTCGACTTTTAAATTTTCGGTTTTTCTGAGACTACCAATATATTTCACAAACATTTTTGTACATATTATTCGCTCGACCAGAATTTAGTTTGCAATTCTAATAAGTTCCACTACGGGTCTCCATATTATGCTCGAAGAGTCTGCTCTGGATTGGGGATCAAAAAGTCGCCCAGAAAGTACTTTGAAATTTTCCGAGTTGAGTTGTTGTACTACTGGCAAAATGTATGCTTCTTCCGGACCCAGTCCTGTACAGGTCCAACGGACAAAGAAATAGGCGAGTCGCCACCTGGATGAAATATAATATATGGCTTAACAAAAGTGCCCAGTTTCCAATCCAAATTAGAGCTGGAGATTAAAATATTGTCAAGTGCGCAGGTTAATATCAACATGATATGCGCAGCTTATATATGATGCGTCAACTTGTTTATTACTGTGCACTTGAACGTGTGAGTCTGTGTGAAATGTAGTGGATGAAGCGCGTTGCTTGCCCGCCTTGTGGAGGGAGGGGCGTTAGGGGATGCAGATGTAGACAAATTGGTAAATCGAGTATAGTGATTAATTGTTTATCTAATGCAGGTTTGCTATTAATAGAAGCACATCAAATCAAATAAATTTCCCTTTTAGACAATAATTTTAAATTGATAAATTTGATTTGGATGAAATAAGCTTACTCGAATTATTATCAATTCACTTCTCGCTAATTTTCGAAACGGCTCGGTGATGGCTGATGAAAGCGAATGAAGAATTACATTATAGGAATTTGTCTCGTTTTTATATTTAATCTTAATATTTGAGAATTTGATATAATATTTGTGAGTCATTTGTATTCATTATACAGATTCGAATTAAATTATATTTATACACTACAACGTAGGGGGTAGGTAGTCCTACATATATAGGGGTTACCAAATTAGGTGGTGTTCTGGTCACAACGTATAAACTGTAAGACAATTATTAAACAGGAAGCGTTTAAATTGTCATCATCAAACACACAATCGCAATTTAGGGGATTATATTACATATTATTATCATATTGATAAGTAACTAGATATAATCGCAATATTATTTAAAGCATACAATTTAAAGATATGATAATGAAGGAATGTACTATACTTGAAATATCCAAAATGATTCAGTTTGGCATAGCTAAAATCAAAATATTTAAAATTTCCCGAACTATAATGTTAACATGTCAAGTAGATGAGTGCCAAATATTACAAATTATGATTGCATGCAACCAATTATTTACACCTTCAATAATTTACTCATAATATGGTTCCGCGATTTACTCCAAATAAAATTTATCCTGACGTGGTTAAAAAACATGTAAAAGTTTAGTGTCATATTTTTGGGAGGTTTGTTGTGAATATCCATATGCACCATGAGGCCATCGTACACAGGTGTAAAAACAAGGGGTAATTATGATTTAGCAAAACTGATGATATTTTTACCGGGTAGTTTACAGACTGTTTCTAGATTGAATCCAGTCCCAGATGTATATGTATGCGATAAAGTGAAAAGATAAAATTATAGAAGTAGAATACAGAATAGAGAAGTTAGTTACCAGTAATCCCGGCTTGGTTATCCGGAATTCTATCTTGTTCCCCTGTAGGGTCGGAGAGGACTGGGTTGCAGTTCCTGTGATTACATACTTGAAAGCAAGCCGACTTGAAGAAAGTTGTTGCTCGTGCGGAGAATGTTCAAGTTCAACTGTCATAATTTCACCAGTAGATGCTGCCTTAGTTCCGTGTTCAAGTTGGGAATTGTCGCGTGAAAAATGTCTGCTACTTCCTTGTATTCCCTCCTGATTCAGATCCAATGGAAATTCTTGCATTTACGGATAGAAAAATAAAACAAAGGCAGTGCCATATTGGCGACTTTTTTATCACACAAATATAGCTTATCAGTTAGGTTATCAACATTAATTTTAAACTCATCCTCAATAAATGCATGAATGATTTTGCCTGCTTTGTATGCAGAGTTTTCAAATAGCAGGAACTGTAATAAAATCAGTAGGTCTTCTTCTGGACTAAACGCCGTAACACAAATATTGTGATACTTATAATTTGTTGTCAGGAAGCATTTTCACTATATTCAGGTCCATTCTGGCTAAAATATGTTTAAATCGGGGTCCGTTAAAAATGGATCAAGCTGTATACACGAACCTCATTGTAATCCCTTTGCATTACATTTATTATTGGTTTGCGAACGTATCAGCAAATACAATCAGCACAGTGCACCGGACCATTGGTGGTTTTTAGGGATGGGTTTCATAAACAATTAAAACGTGTCAAAGGTTTCTGCTCCACCATTTGCAGCTCAGACTTGTTTCAGAGCAAAAAGGCGACATGAAATATTCTAAGCCGATCTGCATGTGAAACGAAGAACAAAGTGTCTAATTGTTATTGCTACAGCTTTCTTCTACAACGCAGTTTCCGTAACCTTACGTCTTTCGAAGCAATAAGCCACATTGGATATATAGTTTAAGTTCCAAAATGTGAGCATTCTATCTACTGCTTATAAGCTTCGAAGTAGCTATAGGGAAATGAACAAAGTTAACATAAGGGAGCTCCTATCAAACGTTCAACGAGTCGCCGAACCCCTAGCTCTTAAGACAGTATACTTTCGTCTCATTCTATTCCTAATTGCTCCAAAACTACAACTCTGTCGTTTGTTATTTATTTTTGCATTCTCTCTCGTCTTGGGTACGGAGACGTGGTGTGTGTTGTAAGGCAACAGATCCTAGATCAAACTGCTCTTTTTCTTCCAAAAGCTACAGCAACCTTGCGAGTAGAAACAGAGTTGATATACGTTGGGTTTGTAGTAGTACACGGTTTAGCTATACCATGGTATTATGATACCAAACAAAGATTTCTTTAAAGAGACAAGTCCGTTTATATCCTCTGTTGTGGCTTGTTAAGCTTCTTCATTGCTCATATATATTTGTACTTACGCTTTTTCCACGACCACCGCTGATGAGGATATCCCAGTACGACATCATACTACGCAACTTATACACGTTAGTCTATTTTATGCTTTCATGTCCGTATCCGGAATAAGATAATTGATAACGTCTACAAACTAGGAATATATGAATGTTGTTTACATTATCGTTGATATGCCTTCGGTTAAGCACATCACTTCATAATACTGTTCGAATACGAAAGTCCAGTTTATCTCTATGGAATGTATGCCAGCCTTTTCACGACAATTTGAAACTTTTTGTAAATAGTGCTATAATTAGTATAAAAATATTGTTTTTCAATGTTCTCCCTTTAATATTTGCAGTGAAGTGGGGAGTAGTGGGGAAGGAGTTTGCTAAAAAGTGAGCACGTCAAGTTTCTTTCAAAGTATTACTTAAACGTGGAATACGACGAGAATTTTTATGAGCGCTTAACGAATCCATGTACGCACATTTTCAGCTACAGGCAAAATCCTCATTGTACGTAGTACAGTGAGTGGTGTGCACTACTGCAGTAATATTAACTTCATGTAGCTACTGCTGCGCACTAACTATGTCTGACTAATGCTTTGTTATTTTATTGTGAGTTTTCATTTCATTGATTTAAACTTCTAATCTGTAATATCATACCAACTTATTCTGCAGCTGTGGCGCTGTGGCTACAGTAAAAGTACTACCTCGTTGAATAGTATCTCCGTGATACGACCGAGCCAGATAGGTGATGGAAGGTATTCCAAATTTTTATGAGTGCACCAAAAATGGAATCTGCTATTATCAATGTATTTAAGTAAAAACTGTTGAGGTTGTTTGTGAATTTTTTCTCGTGATGATGACTTCCTGTGCATTTCGTCATGCCAGGCAGATGTTATTCCCGGGCAATCATATACTAAACATTTGAGAGAATGCTTTTGGACTTCCTGACTCTAGCTAGGTATACACCATTTCTATATCAAACTAAGTAGAATTTTATATATAAAAATCGGAAGATTTTTACAAATTTTTCCATATATGTTCACTTACTCAATCGGTACCCCTCTCTCGATCGACACCTTTGGTGATCGTTATTACTTGTTTATTTTTATAGAGAAGTGTCTGCTTTTATTCCCTTATGCATGCTGTGGTGTCGCAGGAGCGTTATTCAGGAATGATAGTTTGATTGTATAGCATGTTTTCGACTTTCGACTGGATGGAAAGTCCTTTGAGCTTTCCTTTTGATGATGTGCATGTTTTTCTCTGCATCTAGATATCAAAAGGGAGATAGAAGAGAAAAAGTACAAGGGCAAATATTTTTTGTACATTTCTTCAGTTTGTTTGAGAGCAGCTTGACGCTATTGAGACTTTAAAATACCGGCTAAAATGACATCATAGAATAAATATGAAATGGGATTGTTTCTGGAAACACTTTTACTCAGAAATCACTTTTCTGAAGTGTAGCTATGAGGAATACCTAAATCCCTTTCGAGGGAATTTCTATGTAATCGTAATCCAGGCGAAATGTATCTCCAAAGTTCCAATAAATATTTTCACAAATTTTTTGTAGTCAATGATTTATCAAGTAAAATGACTCAAGGTAGTTGATAGTTGATGGTAGTTGATCAATCAAGGTAGTTGACACACTACTCCTACTCCTCCGCTCATTTAGTGCAAATTGCTGTAATGCATACATTACGCCGCTGTGGGTTTGATTCCAGCGTTCTTCAGAAATTACGCACGAATGTTGCATATTTTCCAGACCACGTTCCGACCGAGCAACATTGTACTCGAACCACCTTTGTACATCAAAACTGTTTGCAAAAATATTGATGCTGGGACATGAAGATATGTATCTCCTGGATTATGATTATATATACCTAACCTACATAGAATTGTGCTCGAAACCAATGTAAGGGAAACAGAAATTGGTTAAGGCGAGCATGTATGGGAAACCTTGGGGGAAAACAGTCATGGGGAAAAACTGGTATAGGGGAAACGGGTACGAGTTAAAAGTGGCTTTGGGGAAAATTGGCGTGGAAGAAAACTGGTATGGGGAAAAAGTGATATAGGGGAATCCTGGTATAGGGGAAAACTGGTTTGGGGGAAACCAAACCCTTTGGAGAAAACGGGATTGGGGGACACCGACCTAGACCCCACGGGAGCTACCTGCTGGCCGCATATGCCAAACTGCGTATAGTCTACCGGATCTTGGAGCGGGTTGCGAGTCGCGTCATCCCCCTGCTAATGCTGTGGGGAGTTATTCTCTCCGTAGCGTTTGCCTGGGCCACCTGCAAAGGTCACTCCTTCCTCCCGCTGGAGCTCTACTGGCTTTGTCCGTTTGCATGTCTGATGATTCATACGAGCCACGGTGCATACGGCTGCGGTGGTGCACGAGAAGTCTGCGGCCTGTGGATCTCATTGGAAAGTGGATGGTGGATTTCCGGGGGTGGAGAAATTGTCGGGGGAAGGTTGTGGAAAAGCAGGTGGTGGCCAAGAGGCCACTAAGATGGTCCTGTGGAAGCAGCTTCAAGTTCAAGAATTCAACGAAGACGACCTATTTATTGACAATTGTGGATCACACTGTGGACGCCCTCTTGTCTATTGCGACAGATTTAAACTTTTGAAAATTGCAAATTGCAAGCTTGTTCCTCTAGATTTACTTGTTTGCAAATTTACGCTTTTTAGCAAAGGATTTTAGCTTTAAAAGGTTTTGCTGGTTAGGGAAATAATTCTGAATGAATTTAGTGATATATCTGTATTAATTTATGGGAATGACACAAGAATAAGATTTCATCAAATAAATTCTACATGAATATCAACAATTCAACACGACGTCAGCACTTTTATAATACATGACCAAACCAGAACCCCCCATCCATTGGTCGGTAAAAGCTTTTAGATATGGTTTCTTTGAATCGTTAATTAAGTATGTTAATTAAGTTAATTACATAGGCTATATGGACTACAATGCTACGTACATGTTACGAGATGAGCATTTAGTTTTTCCTATTGGACTTGTTTCTTTTCAGCATTTGAACTGGGAAAATGGAGGGGGATTTAGCAAAAAATCTACTATTTACTCTAATTGCCCAATTACTAAACTATTTTATCAGTTGACACACGTTAAGGGCGCCATTATGTGAGGTAGCGTTATATTTTAATATGAAAGTAAGACGACTACGCATGCACAATAAAAATAAGGGTTCGACAACTGAAAGTTCTGCTGAAAGAGCCACAAGGCGTTTTATTTACTGGCGTAAATAGTTATAGGGAGATAGCATCTTTAAACCCCGAATGCGTCGTACCACATAACCCCGTCTCGAGAGGGTCACGGTGGAGTACACCACTGGATTAACGCACCGGCATAGGTAGATCATATCTAAAGACAATGAAGTGAGCACTCGCTATTTATACTAGCGAGTGCGAACGTACCTGACAGAAAACAACGGCTCTGACTGAATCCAACAGCCAGAGTTCACAAATGACTAAATGCTATTTATTATACACAGAACATTACTGCTGGTTTTGTATATACACAACATAAACATTACTCATTACGTATGCATATGGAGCAAGTTGGTTGTAGGCAAGTGAGGTTGGGTTTAGCTGATGTTGCAGGAGGCGAAGTAAGGGGAAACCTTACAGACCCCTCTCCCAAGTTGTTGTTAACCCTTTTTAGAGCCTTCCTGCGACGTCGATTTTTCTTTTTGGGTTGGATTGCTCGATTCCTGGGGTTACTACAATGCTTGGCGAAGTGGCCAGCTTCTCCACATTTGTAGCACTCATTTGGGTTGATGGGAAATGCGGGATCTTCGTCATGGGCTGGCGAAAGA